>OVBC01000142.1:0-67286 GCA_900406465.1 Noccaea caerulescens
AATATTTCATTATGAAGTTATTGATGTATATTGATTAAATTCTCCCTTTTATTTTTCCCTATAACTATTTATAATATACAGTTCTATTTTAATAAATGGACATGTGTACTAATAAGGTTGTTTAATTTGATTTGCGGACCCTATTTGCTGTACTAGAACTTCGGAGGACATATGTTCTCTTAAAATTCTAATGATTAGTAGGACCAAAAACACGGATTTATTAAGCTATAAAGAGTAATTGAGGTTATGTTAAACTTTCTAATTTAGGTTGCTTCAAAGGGACATCTTTGTCTATAAAAACGTTACATGGAAACAAACAAAAGACCATAACCGTTCAATTTAAAAGTCAACAAGCATGATCGATTCCTCTTATCTCCCCAGCTTGCAAACCTCTATCGAATCCTGACTTTTCTTTTGATTATAAAAATGATTGTTTTCTTAGAGTTTTCTGTTTGTTGGGAGTCAACTTGAATATATGATTTTATGATAATTGCATAAAAGAGTATATTTTTTACCTACCAAATCATCCAATTTACATTTGACTTCAAATGTTAGTCGTTATCGATGAAACTTTTTTCATAACAAACTACGAAACCTAGTCGGTTGCATCTCGGATTGCTTCATTGTCTAACCAGACCAGACTAATATGGATCGCAGGTTTATTGGTCCGACCGATCAAAGCAGACCGGGTTTCAAAACACTGTCGTCATTCGTCAAGCTAACTGATTAAAAGCATTGAAAACAGAATCTAAAAATATAGTCGAGTAAAAAAAAGCACATCCATCAAAAGAACAACATATTTAAAGTACTATTAAACGAGACAAATGGTGTTTAAGGAGATTTAGAGGATGAAACAAGACAACAACCAAAAGACAAAAAAGAAGAATGAAAAGATAGAGAGGTAGAGAGAGAAGCATGTGGTGAGCATTTTAGAGTGTTTAAGTCAGGTGGGAGTTATATTCTCAAGGCGCACGCCTTCAACATTTTTAACTCTTGCTAATCTCCAACTAATGTTTTAAATTTCTCTCTTTTTAATTAACAAAAGGAAAAAATAATTTCTTCCAGTAACACATATACGTACTGGTTCTTTTGTGCAAACTAGCTGTTGGTTATTATTATCTTGAAAAGAAAACAGATCTAAAATCAACTTTTATATATAGATAATGTTTCCAAGTGCCAATATTTTATAGATAGATTTCAGTATATATTCATATTTATGTGTTTATATTACAGACGGTCAGTTGATCGAGTACAAAAAAAGAGATGATGAATAAAATATAAATTAGTATTCCAAAAGAGTCCTCCAAGGAAAGCTAAAACTTTTTATGAAACTAAAAATGAAGTTATATAAAATAAAAAAGAAGAATGCAGTAAAGAGATATAGGCACTTTCTAAACACTTTTGCTAATAATCATCGCTTCATAATTGCAATTATCTTACTCTTTCTTTTCTCTAATAAGATATTAATAGGGGTGAAAAATGTTGCAGAGACAGTAATTAACTTCTTTTGGCTCTGTTTTTCACAATTTCAACAGATACTACAAAAAAAAAAAAAAGATTAAAAAGAAATGCAAAACAAAGACTGGAAAGTGGAAACAACACTCCCCAACACACCACCCTTCTCACAGAAATGCCTTTCTTGAAAACTGCTAAAACAATCAAGACGCCATGATTCTGTTGATGATGATGAACTGATGATGATGATGAACCCAACCCAAAAGTTTAGAATCTGTCACTATATCTCGAATCTTTTCTTATCCAGATTTTGTATATTTTTCAACACTCTGGGTGATGAAGGATCTGATTAGGGTTTTGCAATGGAAGAAAAGATTGGTGGAATAACGGAAACGCAGAAGAAGGAGAAGCAAACGAGAGATTAGTTGGGTCAAGCTTGGGTCTCAAGTTTTCTAAAGCCTTTACTTGTCCTCTAAGGAACTTGAGATAATTAGCAGCCTCATCAAGCATCGATGCAGTGTCCATCTTTGTCCCACCTGGAACCAATGTCTGCAAAACCCTAATCTTCTCGCTTATCCTCTCTCTTCTCTGCCTCGCTGCAACCGTCTGAGGATCTGTTGATATCCTAACGTTCTTCCTCTTAGGCTTCTCAACATTCTCCAACCCGAAATTCACCGGCCTAAACGCAGCCGCTCTGTATATCATCTCTTTCATCTGAGCGATCGCCTCTGCATCTGGCTCGCCATTATCAGACAAAGAAGTTGAATGTTGGAAACTGATATTCGAAGAACCTCCTCGTTCTTTCTCTGTTCTTGGTTTCTTCGATTTCGATAGGTTCTCGTCGAATATGAGCTTGAAGTTTCCTTTCTCTGAATCATCTTGAGGATGTTGAACAAGACGGAAATGACTTCCTTCCTCGTCTCTGTTTCTCTTCAAAGACTTAGGCTTTGTTGTAATCTCTGTAGTGATCTCTCTGTTTTCAGACTCTGCAGATGAGACACCACCAAAGCTCCAAAGAGTCTGACAATCTGAGAAAAGCACAGAGATTCCTTCGTCGTCTTCCGTCGAAGTGTTGTTGCTGTTCGTCGTCGCTGATAACAAACAATCCAGCGATGATGGATCCATCGAAGTAGCTCTGTTTCCAGCATGTTGATGATGTTGAATCTCACCTATGACTCCAAGATCAGACATGAAACAGCTCGGATGAGTAATGAGTTGGTGAGAGGAAGAAGAAGAACAGAGCTCTCGTGCCATTAACTCATTCCCTCCCCAGATCAAATCTGATCCTTGATGCTCCATGGTTTTTCTCTCTCGGGTCATTCCATACATAGCTTGTGCGTAAACTGATTCTAATCCTTCCATCGGATCAATCAACAACAACCCTGAGAAAACAGAGAAAACCAATGTGAGAAACAGAGAAAGTTTGCAAACAGAAATGAAATCTTGGATTTGGAGTTTCATGCAAGAAAAATAAAAAGAAAAGAAATGATCTTTAACTAACCTTTTGATAATAACGGGTTGGGCATGAAATAGTGTGAAAGATGAAGAAGAGAACAAACAGATGAGTACACAGTAAACTGAAACGTTTTCTGACTTAAAGAGAGGAAAACCCAAAAGGGAAAGAAACAGAAAGAAGTAAGGAACTGCTCAAAAAGGAAAGAAAGTGAAACAGTCTGTAATGGATTTTATTTTTCTTTGCTGTAGAAAGCTCTGTTTCTGTGCTGTTCTATAATGAGCTCTGCTAAGAGTTATAGATGTTTTGCAGAAACGACTTGAAAGCCTATAATATACACCCTCTCTCTATGCATACCCAGATTTGTTATCATGCACATATATATATATATATAGGTACATGTTTATCAATAACTTTATATGTATATATTTATATATTATTATTATTTACGGGTCCCACCTTTCGATGAGATAAATTGTTCCTCTGTATCAAGCACTAGTTCTGTAAATTAGTATGGATAGTTTACTTAAGAATCAGGATTAATGCCCAACTGTCTGTTTTAAATAAACTCATTTTGATTATATTTGAAAATTTATTTCTATAGCCACTGTAAAAAAAAAAAACTTATCTACAAAAAACTTATCTATATATGAGCATTTGGTCGCTTTAAATAACTACTCAAGATTGATTGCGGTTTGGAAGATTTCAAAAAAAACATGTATTGTATTAGGTTTGAATCCGAGTATGTAAGGATTTTGATCTCAAATTCGACTTTCCAGAAAAAGAGCTGAGCAAGAAACAAAATCAATACACACAAGTTGTAGTGGTTTATCCTTAAAGTAAGAGTTACGTCCAATTTTCGCCATTGCGAATTTCACAAAAATCAAGATTCAATAGGTACAACTGTTTTCTCTTTTCGTTATCTACCTCAATGAAAACACCAACAATGACTTAAATAAGAAGCACAAATCAAAAAGTAAACAAAGATTGACCTAAAATACTTGAAAAACCGTTAATTAATGAACTTCATAAACTAGAACAATTCTACAAACACTTCTCTCCATTAGAGGAATGGATATACCAACTCACCTTCTAATCCCCAATATTGGAGATTGTCTAATGCAAGGTTAATGAATTTATCTAAACGAATCAATTAAGATTAAATATATTTTTTCTTAAATTAGGTTGGGGTGCATAATAGTTTCTGCATTCGAAGAGCATCTTTTTTGTATACCTAGAAAATATATATAATAATTGATATTAGAGAATATGATTATGCACTTGATGAAAAAGGGATAAGTAATTTAAAATCTACGAGTGCTTGAGCAGAGAAAAAGGACTGACATCCTTTTAGCATCGTGCGAACTGAAAAGTTTACGGGAAAAGATCGCAACGAAGTTGGGTTTAGGGTTTGAATATTTTTGTTGGTGAATAAAAGATTAATGTTAATTGTCTTTTTAATTATGTTTAATCATAGTTTCAATCATGATCAAGCTGCAAAAGTAACTAACTAGTAATTAGATACCATTTTCTTATTCTTCTAGGTGTTTGTTTAATTTTTTTTTTTTTTGGGTGTCTTTGTTTAACTTACCTTTTCGTTATCATCATCAGTCAATAATGACCAATATCTACATCTCGATCTATCTTGTAACACTTTTTGCATAACTTTTTTTAAAAAACGTTATACTTCGAATTATGATTGTCTCGGATAGATCAACATTTGACAATAGTACTAGTCATTTAAAAGTCCTCAAGATCTCGTGAAAAAAAAAAGAGAGAAAATAAACTTTGGGGGATTTTCTATAATTAGAATTGAGAAGAAAATAATTTTGAAATTTTGTGGGGCTAAGAAGATTAGCAACATCAGTGAGGAATATTAGAAGGGCATATTGATTTTAGGGTTAATTAGAGAAAAGATCGCAATCCGTAGAACGGCGAGAAAGAGAGAGCAAAGAAGGCGACATGACCTCTCTGCCCTACCACATGTCTTCCATAATCCCACAGCTCATTCATTTTTTCTTCTTTTATAATTGTCAACTTTGTTATATCATTTTTTCACTGTTTTTTGTTTCTTCTCTCACTTAATGTTTTCCAATTACGATATACTCCTCGTTTTTGATAAATATCATTTTTGCCTTCGGATAAATAAACAGACAAAATATAATACACTCGAGCTCTCTAATCACGCCTATAAAAGTTTATAAGGACTCATTCTGAACAAAAACGAACGACAAATGTTTCCATCATCCATCTACTAAAATGTTTCCTTTATATAAGATGTTATAGTTTTTTTATTTGTTCCTAATTATTATGTTATGTTTTAGACTATTAAATTTTTTTTTTGTTAATTAATGACACAAAAATATAAATTTCAAGATAATTCTATAATTTTTATTGGTTAATAGTTATTTAAAGTGAAAAGTAATATATTAATAGTTAAACATTAATTATTTTTTAATATATGTAAAAACTCTAAAACATCAAATATTAAAAAATAGAGGGAGTATACAAGAGGATCCTTTAGAAATGTATATATTTCTTCCACAGATGTAAATTGTTTAAAGAATTATTGTTTCTTGATCTGTCAAATGATTAAACTAAATCAAAAATATTTTTATTGAGAATAATTCTTTTTGCGTTATATGTGAATATAACCATAGATGGTATATATAGAAGAAAATGGTAAATGAAGATGAACATCACATTCACAGTTGTTGACATCCTTAGGATACTCACAACGAAAGAGACTTGTTATTGTCCATACATGTGAACACAATTTTCTTTTTGAATAGTATCAAAATTCTATTTTCGAATAATAACAAATTGTATATTAATTGAGAGACCCATTAAAAAAACAAAAATTCTCAAATCAATATTAATAATTCTCACAACTCAACCGGGAACCAAAAATGTCGGTCGATAACAACTTCTCACTTTAATTGACGAATTTGACAATTCCCACGGTTAGGGATCCATGCAATGTACCACTTTAATATTCGACCGTGTCGGTTTAATAAGTCAACTGCAGTGTAAAAATTCCGATAAAAACCAAACCGTGTTTATATAAAAAAAACTTAACATCAAATGTGACCTCGTACGAACGTGATCCAATGGAAATTGTAGATTCCTTCTACAAATTTACAAATTAATTGATAGAATTGATCTCTTAATTATGCTTCTATTATAAATACCATAAGAGAGATTAGTGTAGACATAATTTAAGGTTTTGTCGGGGGTATGTCCATGATTCTGCACCCATGATTAGATCAAAGTGGTCCATTATCCTCATATATGAGACATCCTCTCTTAGTTAAGAGCAAAACGACGATGTTTGGACATTCTTTCCCTTTCTACAACTTTGGCTCGGTACGGTTTATATGGTCCAGACCGGAGCTGTACAGTAAGCGAAGCTAAGCTCTGAAACTCTTCTTCACTCTTCTTCACTCTTCTTTTGCTCTCTCCCTTCCATTATTGCTGATTCACACGTGAACACAACGTTCTGTATATACGCGTGGCTTTTTCTAATTGGTTGTGATCTTAGAAGATAGTCGTCCCACGTGGGAAATCAGCATGGCGTCATATTGTGGGGAGTGGGGACCTCAAGTTTTTTTTTTTTTTTTTTTGGTTTTTTAAGGGGGNGGAGGACCCTCCCTGAGTTTTTTGTTTGTTTTGTGTTGTTGATTCATATTTTCTTATGTACCTAAATGAATATGTGTTGTAACATCACCCCGTTAATGAAACTGAAACTGAATATTATCCTGTAAGAATAAATGAATCTTGACAAGGATTTGAGCTTCAATTATATTTATATCTTGACTCTTGACAAACATATACGTAAATGTGCTATATAATGATTCTTATAATTCAGGATATTACAACAATAATTCGGTTAGGGATACATTTTCTCAAAAAAAAAAAAAATTAAATCTATATGATGAGTTGTAATTAAACCATGAATTTCGAGTCAAGCATGCTGATTTTAGTTTATTTTCTATCGCATTCTCACATCCTTTTGTTGTGACGAATTCTTGATGACCGCCATTAACTAAAACTAAGCTTGGCTATCTTTTGTTAAGTTCTCGTATTAACTTAAAAAACATTAATTTATAATTGTAACTATACTTACAATAGTACATGTATATGTAATTTATGAATTTTTTACTTATCTAATTTCTCCAATTACGAAAACGTATAAGAAATGTAGCTCATCCAAATGATTGTATGTTAAAAATATGATTCATGATTTTCCAATTGTCATTACTCAATGAAATAAACTCACGCGGTCACACGTTTGCTTAACTAACCAGTAACCACTATCACTCCACCTAAAGTGCTTTTTGTCATAAGTGTATTAAATATTACGAAGGGCCCAAATAATCTCAGCAAAGGAATTTAGTGGGCTCAAGCCCACGTGACTCACGCTCTTCTGCTACACACAACACGTTAAAACCACGAGAGGCGTCGACCTTCACACGCAAAGGGCGCGTGGAAACACAATACAGTACCGCGTTTGGTTTTCTGCTAAACCGGGAAGATAGGCAGGCACAGAGACTCCGGCCGAACACGCTTCTTCTCTCCACTTTTGTGTGAAATGATTGCGATCAGAAACAGATATTTCGCTAAAGATAATCCCAATTTAGTAAAAAAATTGGGGGAGATGATGCAGTTTAAGTTAAGAGGGATCAAAAAACATGTGGCTCTGTTGTGTAAGAGACCGAGTCACCCGAACATGTCCTCCTTCACGCCATTCTCCCTACCGCTCGGACCTAACCAACCAAAACTCACCACGTCATCGTGAATCCGAGTTCCCGTGAGTTAGGGATCTTTACTTGAAGGAACCAGACATGACCGCAGAGTCACACACACACATACACACACACACACACACACCACCATCCCCCAACCTTTAGAGTTTTCTGTCGTCCCCTCGTATGGAATCCATTGTTGGGGCGACACCAAAAAAAAATATCTTCATTTGCTTCTTCTTCCGTCAAAAAGATTTGTTTCTTTCAGGTGGATTTAGCTGAAACATCTATATTAAAACAAAACGAAAACAAAAAAGTTATAATCTTTTCGATTTTGGGATTGATCTATAGTGTTGTTTTGATCCTGATATCTCCATTTTGACACTTTTGATTTCAGAAGGTAGTAACATCTGATTAAGAATTTTGCCATTTTTCTTTCTTGAGGTTACGTGTAGGGGAAGGTACTAATAGGGTTTGTTGTGAACGTAGGGAGAAGAAGAAGAAAAGATGGGAGGAATGAAAGATGAGGCCAAGAGGATAACAATACCTCCATTGTTCCCAAGGGTTCATGTGAATGATACTGTAAGAGGAGGCTTGTCTCAGCCATTTGATGGCAAATCAATGTCTCTCTACAAACGTTCCACTCTTCCTTCTCCGACCAGCAACAAGATCTCTGATTCTCCTTCCATTTTCTCTCTGTCTCTTCCTCCACCACCCAACAACACCCATCTCGTGAGTCCTTTGCTTGCTCCTGAGATTCTCACTTTTAAACTTCAGGTTCTTGATTTTATTGTGTGTATGCATAGAAAGATGGTTTCACTGTATACTCTTGGTTAGAATAAGCAATGATCAAAATGCATACTCTCTAATTACCACTTTATGACCTGTTTGTTGATTACTTTTTGTTTTTTGTTTTTGTTTTAATAGACTGATCGACCTGAAAAGTATCAGTTTTCACCAATCGGTAACACTTCTCCAGCATCAAAGTTTGAGGGGAAGATAAATAAAAAAGTCATGAATTATCCAAGTCCTAGAGGATCATCAGTTACTAATACTAAGCCTAGTTCAATAAAACAAAATGAGTACCATTTCAAGAATCTCACAAACTTGGATCCGCTTAAAGCAAACACAGATTTGTCACTCCAGTTTTGTACTAGCAATAGCAGTAAAGCCGGAGGAGAAGCTGCTGGTTCTAAGGCTTCCCTGAACAATCTTTGTATTCAAGAAATTCGTTTGCCAGAGTGTTTGAAAAATGAAAGCCAGAATAGATCTCTTAATATGATGAAAAGTCAACTGTATAGAAGAAGAGCCATTGATGTGTTTAACGATGAAACTCAGAAGAAGCCCAAAACTCTGCCTCCGGGTGAACAAGATGTCTCCGACTGTTCTGCAATAGAATGTTTGTCGGGTATGAGTGCATCTTCTAATGATGTTGCCAGAGTGATTGGTGACAAGAGGTTTTGGAAGATGAGAACATATATGATCAAGTATGTTTCCTCTCAACTTACTATATCAGTCTCGTTTCTTATGATCATTTCCAGGTTCATAGATTTTGCTATATATCTTAATTTTTCTTGCTGATTATTTTCAGTCAGCAGAAGATCTTCACGGCGCAAGTCTTTGAGCTTCATAGACTGATAATGGTAAAGCTTCTTATATAGCCTGATTTTTGCAATGGAATCTTGCTGCTTTCATGTGGATCTGACCATGAATCTTGAACATGATACAGGTTCAAAGGATGATTGCAAAATCTCCAAACCTGGTTCTTGAAAGTAAGCTTAACGGCGGCAAACGTAGCACAATGAGGCCATCACATTTTCTGGAAATGGCGGCTTCAAAGGTTAAGAAACCAAACACTGAGAATCAAAAACCTGTAATAACAGAAGAATATCCAGATAAACATTTGAAACCAAAGCTTCCTCTACTACCTTCCATAAGCAAAGACCTCGTGACACCAATCTGGCCACAACAGCTACTTCCTCCTCCTGGAAACCAATGGTTAGTTCCTGTAATGTCTCCTTCAGAAGGTCTTGTCTATAAACCATACGCAGGACCATGTCCTCCTCCTTCTTCAGCTTTCATGGTTCCAATGTATGGACAAGATTCGCTTGAAACAGCATTCAGGTTCCCTGTTCCATCTCAGTTTAGCCACAGCTACTTCCCACCTAGGACAACAACACTTGACCAGACAAACCCGTTTGGTCAGTTTCAAAAGTGGTCTAGTACATCGAGCCACATGACTCAAGCGATTCCGTTTTCTTTAAAGAAGTCTCAGGAATCTAATGACAGTGAGGTACATGGAAGTACAGCTTCAAGTCCACCAGAGAAGCATAAATTTGATGTGCTTCCTCTTTTCCCTACAGAGCCTACTCATCACGCCATTAAAGCCATTCCTCATAATCCAACATCTGCCTCTGAATCTGCTGCAAGAATCTTCCGTTCCATTCAGGAAGAAAGGAGGGACTCAGATCATCATATGATTAGTTAGTTTTTTTTTTTCACTTTCAAGATTCCTCATTCTTTGCTCTATAATTGCTTTCTTCGTCTAGTTTTAGATTTTCAGTTGATTCTGTTTTACTCTTCATATGAAGATGTAAAATCAATACTGTCACTATACATAAAACATACACACACACACATACACATCTTATATTGATATTGTATTCACAAACAGCAAATAAAAGATAGATTTTTGTGGTTCCATTCATTTTTCTATAACGTTCCAGTTTTGAAGGAACAAGAAGAAGAAGATTCTGATAACATTACTTCAAGACTTGTGTTAAGCATGGGACAAGAAGATTCTGATGACTCTTGGGACTGAAAATATATCAGTCCTCTTTATTTAATCATCTGGAAAGTTAAATGTCATTACTCATTAGCCATTGAAGTATCTATATGTGAAGGGAGACAATAATGATCAGCTGTGCCCATGCTAAAACAAAGCTACACTCAGAATCCAAGAAAACATTTCAAAACAAAAACCAAGAAGCAAAAAAGGACAAGATTCCGTTTAGGATCCAAGAAACTTTGGTGCAAGTTTGAGTAAAGGCTCCAATGCACTCGGCGCAAACTTTCTTGCAAAGAGATAGCAAACTTGAGATGGCTGATCATTGTAGAAACACGATTGAGATCTTGGAAGATGCTTGAGAAACCTCTCTGTTATATCATCTTCGTCAAAAGTAGCTGGATGAGCACCACCGCTTGACCAATCTGTCCAAGTCAATGTCCGGTTCGCAAGCACATCAGAAGAATAAACAGAGAGCATTGTTGGGAAGTAATGTTCATCCACATAGCAAGGAGGTCTACAAAACTCTTTGAATTCGTGATAGTAAATCATGTCTTCAACAATGTCAAGAGCCAGTTTCCGGTTGATTTCAAACCACTGAGACCCTTTCCTCCATTGGCTAATGTCGATTTCTGGTCCCATTTCGTAGCTGTATGATGTATCTTCCTCTCCCGTAAGGCCCGTCCTCATCAGCAGAACCCATGAAACTATATCTTGATCTAGAAACGTAGTTGTAGATGAAATCAAAACCGCGGAGAGGAATGCATGCTTCAGAGAGCAGAACAAACCATTCGTTAGAGATATCTAGCAATGCGTTAGCTAAAAGCCTTCTTTCAGCTTCACACATACTCATCTCTCCCAAGCCACATGCTACACACAAGTAAGAGAAACTCAAACCAAAAGAAGACGCAAGAATCAACATTTAAAAAGAATTTTTTTTTTTTTTTGTTCTTGTAATCAATGAAATTAAAGTACCTGACTTGGGATCTGTCTTCTGTAAAACACAGAAGAGCTTGGGAAATTCGATCTGTAACTTGGCGAGGCGTGAACGTAGATTGAGTAAAACCCTTCATGCCCTTTGAAAAACCTTTCCCAAAGTGGAGCAAAAGGTAAAGGGCCTTTGGTGAGAAACACGAATGCCATTTTAGGAACTCTTTTAAACGGATAGTAATATCTCCGTGGCTCCATCGATGCACGCCAAAGAAGCTCGCTGTCATTCATGGAATGCCAAACACTCGATGGAGGTTTGATGAAGCTTTCTAACGTAGTCCTCTCATCACACGTAGAGATCAATGCGGTTGGAGCCAAAGTTTGAATCTTTAAGTACTTGATCATGTGCATAGTAACGACTGAGAATCCAAGAGCCAAAACAATGAACATCAAGAAAACTTGGAGCCCACGCATCGGTAAAATAGTCCTACACTGGTTTGTAGGTCTCAAACTGGGAGCTGGTGAAGCATTTTTATCCTTAACTCCTTCTTCCATTCCCATCAGCCTCGATTTCTTGATGAACCGAACCAGTTCTTGTGAACAGAGTTATCGCTAAGCGTACACAGAGATAGAAAGATTCAGAAGAGAGTTGAGAAAAAAAATCGAAACTTTGAATAGGAAACTTACTAGAAAATTGAAAAGTTAGGAATTGGATCTTTGTCAGTCACGCATTTGGTTCAGCTGTCGGGGACGTGTTAATGGAGTTTAAATCTTGTCTGAAGATTGCAGTCGAGGGATGTTCTCTGAAACGCTCATCTGGTATTTGGTATCTACTTTTGGAAACAGAGAGAGTTTAAATGTAAGAGACTTGGACAAGGAAGATAAAAAAGCATTATGGTCTTTCTCTGTAACTGACTGTGGTCTTAGTTAGAGACGTCTATTACAAAAATACAAACGTATTATGGTATAATTACGATGTATCAAAGAAGTAACATACGCTTAAATGCAGCTAATATATTCTCACCGTATATTATTCCTCACTGTCAGAGGCTTTACTATTGAAATGGTTAACTTTGTTTCTGTTAGATCAAATTGATAGTATGATTTCTGTTTCATTTAGGTTTTATTCAACATCAAAGATAACTAATCTAACAAAGGCTAAAGAGCAAGAAATACGACAAAATTATGAATTTGAAAGACACTCAATCAATGTTTCTCATGCTGCTAAGTGCTAATTAAGCTCCATATTTAGCAGGGAATATGGATTATGAATCTCTGTTTCTCTGTTAAGGATTATGGATAATCGCTTTGAAAAACTTAACTTAAACTTCTCTGATGAGTGGAAATCAAACTGAAAATGGAAACAAAAGAAAGAAAGAGTTAAAAGGTTTAGGGTTTAAGCTGTAAGCTTAAAAGTATAAGTTATTCAACGGTAAAACGCTGTCGTTTTGTTGTTGATCAAATGACTCATTCATCATCCTTTAATCACACACACACTCTGAAATTAGCACTTCGCTTCTTCTCTCAAGTTCGATTCGATTTCGGTAAAAACCTCATTTTCAATGTTAGCCACCACGCCTGCTCACAGTCTCAGGTACGTGGTGCCCACGCGCACATGGCTTCATCGGTTCCGATGCTCATCTGCTTCGTCCTCTCTCGCGTCTCTCTCCTCTTCCGAATTCGCCGGAGGTAACACCCAGAAGGTGAACGAAGAGAAGAGCAGTGACGACGGCCCTGAGAGGAAAACGGCGCCGTATTACCCGAAACGAGGGCAGACGGTGGAGCTTGTGTGCGAGAGCTTGGGGTTCAAAGGCAAAGGAATCTGTAAAGTTGACGGAACTGGCTTCGTCGTCATGTGCGACCGTGCTCTTCCCGGCGAGCGTTTTCTCGGCCGCGTCACTCGTCGCAAAGGCAGCTATGCCGAGGTTTCAATTGCCCTTTTCTTCAATTTATTTATGATTTCTCATTTCTCATTTCTCTCAATGTTACGATTTTTAGTTCTGAAGTATTAACAGATTATTATAAAGTTTCGATTTTTAATTTCTCTTATTTGCTTGTTGTATATTCTGTTGTTTAGGTGACGAAACTCGAGACGATATCAACACACAGGGACTTAGTAGAAGCTCCATGTGAGTATGCATCCTACTGTGGTGGTTGCAAAACTCAGAATCTCTCTTACGAAGCTCAGCTTAGAGCTAAAGAAGAGCAGGTCCATGAGCTTATCAGACATGTTGGAAAGTTTTCTGATAACAATCCAGGTCTTGAGACTGTCTTGAAGCCTATTGTTGCCTGCGATATCCAATTCAATTATCGGAACAAGGTTTGATTGATTGATTGTTTGTTGTTACTATTATTATTATTTCCGTTTGAAATTGGCTGCTTAATATTATGATTTCCGTTTTGAATGTAGATGGAATTTTCATTTGGTCCACAAAGATGGCTTCCGACTGAAATGTTGCACGAGAGAGAAGATGGTCCAAAGAGCTTTGCATTAGGGCTACACGCACCTGGATTTTTTGACAAGGTGTTAAATGTCGACAAGTGCTTATTACAAAGCGAGCCAGGAAACATGGTATAGTGAAAGCAGTTATACAAATTTAGTGTCTGCATAGAGATTTTTTTACCAGAATCATTAGTAAATTTGTTCTCTTTTATAATCCAAATAGGTTCTTGCTGCTGTTCAAGAATGCTGGAGAGATCCTCAATTAAGTCTTTCGCCGTATAATGCTCGTTCACATGCCGGCTTTCTTAAACATTTGATGCTGAGAACTGGAAGGTATTAAAGGTACTTAAATAAAATATGTCGATAGAATAAGCAACTTTGTGTGCCATGATGATGGAAGTGAAATTCATAGTTGAATCTGCGTTATGATCTTTAGCGATAATTCTTTCATTGCAATAGTTTTGCTAATATTGTCTCATTATCAAACTTGACTATAGGAATGTGGAGACTGGTTCACAAGAACTTATGGTCAATTTTGTGACATCGTCTTATAAGCCAGAGTTGTTGAAGCCTCTGGTTGACAGAATTACATCAATTCCTCAAGTGGTTCGTAATGAAAACTGTTTTGTTTCTTGCTACAAAACCATTAATCGGTTAATAGATTCACAGTTCCATAATATTTTGTTGGCTTTTGATAAAAACAGGTAAGCGTAGTGAATAATGTAAACTCCTCCGTTGGAAATACATCTGTTGGGGAAAAGGAATATACTCTTTACGGGAAAGTTACAATCACAGAGGTGTTAAGAGGACTTACATTTCAAATCTCTGCCAACTCTTTCTTTCAGACTAACACTCATCAGGTATTGCAAAAATTTCACCAATCTCATTTGTCTTTACATCTCAAATATCAAACAGTCAGTCGTTGAGTTTGTATACTATGCAGGCTGAAGTTTTATATAAGCTTATTGAGGAATCCGCTGGACTTAAAGGAGATGGCTCAGAAGTCGTTCTCGATCTTTTCTGTGGAACTGGAACCATAGGTCTTACACTTGCCAGAAGGTAGAGAAACAAAGTACAGTAAAAGATTAACAAAAGATTTAGAGATTTTGATTGTTACTGAATTGTTTAGTCTGATTCTCTCCTCTTTCTAGGGCGAAGCATGTGTATGGTTATGAAGTAGTTCCACAAGCAATAACAGATGCACACAAGAATGCTCAAATAAACGGCATAGAGAATGCTACATTCATCCAAGGGGATCTAAACAAGATAGGAGAGGATTTTGGGAGCAATTTCCCTAAGCCTGATATTGTTATTTCTGGTTATAATCTTCTTCACATAGTTGTTTTTCATGATTTCATCTTGCTTCTAATACTTTGAAGTCTACCAATTTTTGTGTCGCTTGACTCATTAGAGAAGTGTTTTTACAGATCCTAATCGACCTGGTATGCACATGAAGTTGATCAAGTTCCTGCTAAAGCTTAAATCTCCACGGATCATTTATGTTTCGTGTAATCCTGCAACCTGCGCTAGGGATCTTGATTACCTTTGTCATGGCGTGGTTAGTAATCTAATCTTTCATTTGAATCTTTTGTTTTTTTGTATCATTTGTAATGGTGATCAACAGAACTTTGTGATTTTTAAAAACGTAGGAGGAGAAGAATATAAAGGGTTGCTACAGATTGATGAGTGTTCAGCCAGTGGATATGTTCCCTCACACTCCTCACATTGAATGTGTCTGCTTACTTGAGCTTTGTTGTTAAGCTCTCTGGTGACCAATCAAATTGAATCTCCAAAAGAGATTTGGTCTCACTACACATCTTTTTTTTATAAGAACATGTTTTTGACTTTTTTTTGGATATTTGAAACCGTGTATCAAGATAATTCCGTTAGGAATGTGTAGAACTAGAGAAGTAGGAACATGATCACATCATGAACCTGCTTAGAAGAACCATTTGAATCAATTGAACAAGATAAATGTGCAAAAAGGAAAAATAAAATTAAATAAATCCAACAAGAAAATTATCAATGTGCCAAATACATGAAAAACAAGACTTTTCAAAAATGATTGAAGGAATCGAGGCTCAGCAAAATGTAAAATGAGTGCAAATTCAATCTTCCAATGATTAAGCTTTCTTCTTCTATCGCTTAATCTCGTTTTCTCGAGCTAAGTTGACGAGCATAGGCCGCAACACGCTTTGCCCACTTCACAATCTC
This sequence comes from Noccaea caerulescens, assembly GCA_900406465.1. NCBI lineage: Eukaryota > Viridiplantae > Streptophyta > Magnoliopsida > Brassicales > Brassicaceae > Noccaea > Noccaea caerulescens. The sequence goes on from OVBC01000142.1 coordinate 16,026, forward strand.
TGCCTTGACCTTTTTGGAATCCATACGTTTCAACGACGATGGTTTCTTCTTCCCATCCATTGATGATGATTCAATGAACGAGAATGACAAGCATCGATAACGAGTAATCGACTTGCTGTTGCTTCCATTACTCTTCCTCTCTGAAGCTTGTTTCTTCAGAGACATGTCAGAGATCTCTCCAAGTGAAAGAAAATCAAGAATTGTTCTAAGTTTCTTGAGTTATGAAGAGACCTTTAATAGAGAGACATGCGCAGACAAAAGAAAGAGAGTCTTACAAGTTATTAGACTTGCGATGGTTTAAGATAAAGACGTGTAAGCGAAGCATGTTGGTTTCGTTGACGTTTGACTTTGTCAATGCATTTTCTTCTTCTCTTCTCGTTACTTCGCAAATGGAATCCCTGTTTTTGATTCTCTATTCCAACTAAACCTTGTTATTTGACTTTTCTTTTATCCGTAAGCCGTTGACTAAACACAATCAAGGCTTAATTGTAGCAAGCAAGACCAATTTATCAATAAACCATAATCAGCATATAGCAAACAAGTTCATGGCACATTGATCATTTATCAAACAGAGATGCTGTGAAGCTTTCTTATTTCTTATGTGCGACCATAATGCTGAAGAAAAAATAACCAAAGAGCTAAAAGAGTTTCTTTCTTCTCCATCTGAGTTCGACAAGAACTTGTAAGAGTAACAACAAACAATTTCAGTTTATCTGAAAAAAACAAACTAAAGCAATTCTTGAAAAGAAAAATGTGTAAATTTGAGCAACAATGTCTTCTTTCACCTAATCTGTGTTTTTTTGTTTGTTTTTTTTTCTAATTTTACACCCCCCACCACTAATTGCTATGGCTAATATTATTTACATATACACCTTCACTTCCATATTCTTTTCTCTGATGCTTCCTCACAAGGCCTAAGTATCTCTCTGTATTGTGAAAAAATCCACCACTCCCTAAAACCAGGCTATTTTCATCTCAGTACGATATATAGTGAAGAAACAAACCAGAGACCAAACTCATCTCCTCATGTATTGCCTGCAGATGGTAATGCTCTGTGAACTTGTCTCGGTGAGCCTTTCACAGCTTCGTTTATCCTACTGAAGACAACTTTCAGCGGAATGCAAGCTACAACCTGTTCTTTCGCCTTCTCTGTCATCAACTTCTCCTTGCTAACTACTGTCAGCTTCTGGCCACTTAGAGCAGAGAGGAACCTTGTCTTTTTGGATAGAGGTGAAGATTTCTTTGACTTTGATGATGGTTTGTGTGGAGGAATGTGTGGTTTCTTATTCTTAGATTTCTTGTTCCACGATGGTTTTGGCTTCACATCATTATCAACTATTGGAAAACCAAGTGACTTGGTATGATTATATAAGACGCGGTCACATGATCCATCTTCAAGCACTTCAACCGTTGAAGGGTGCCCAACAATAGCTTCACCGTTCAGTTTACTTCTCAGGGAAATCAGCGGAACACTCCGAGGTTTATAGTTGGCTTTTACCTCGATATTCACGTCATACAGTTGAGAGTTCCTCCCCATAGCCTGAGTGCCAATGCTGAAATTACCGAGTGGCTCATGATCAGAGACGAGACAAAGAGCTAGAGAATTGTTGTTGGCTTCTTCTGCGTAAGCAATTCTTCTTTCTTCTTGTTTTTTACTCATCTGCCTTGGATTCCTTTTCCCTTTTAGCTGCCACTTTGAAGTGCTAATCTCAATTCCGTTGATAAGTGCAGCTGCTGGGCTTGTAGTACAAGCAGATCCATTGCTTCCTTCGTTTTTCACCATATCATCATGGCTACTCTCACCAGATTGCCTCGTCGGTCCAGAAACAAGAGCCTTCCTAGGTGAGGAAGATGTGAAAGCCGCAGTCGGAATACCTGGAACAACAATGGATGTCAGTTTAAGCCATTCTGATCACAAACCAGGAAAAGAAGCCACTAGATATAACTGATCAAGCTTCTGATCCTACAGGCAGTGAAAAAAAAGATAGCAGATAACCATCTTAAGCCATGACCAGAAACACGCAGAAACAATTAGCCACAGATAAGTAAAACATTGGGAAACATCTTCTATAAAAATAAGCCACTGGGTTGAACACATGATTAAGAAAAGCATCCATTGCCAAAACAAAGAATCAACAGTATTCTGTCCCGGAGGATTTGTCCAGAATTTAGTCATATAAGCACTTAGCCCATCATGTAACAAATCTAACTGATGATTCTTCCGTGCTATTATGTTTCCTCTATTCCTAAGAATGGAGATTTTTCCAACTCAGAGGAACAGAAGTGTGAACCAATTCAATCACCACAACTTTTATAAAAAGGTTTAGCCATTCATACCTGCAGAGTATTTATCTTCTCCAATTAGTGGAACATCAAATAATCCATTGGACGATTCATCCTTTGCCGAAACTGAAATGCTGGAGATTTCACTCTCTTTTGCCTTGCTATGGATTGCTTCAACAACATTCTCACATGAAACCTCATTGCTTTTATTGTTGCTGTTGTTGATTACAACAGAAACTTTGCTTTCAGAGATCCCTGGAAGAAGCAAACAATCCGAATTGACAAGTTCGTCAACAGGAACACACACCATAGCTGTACTCTCTAACACATTAGTCAGTGGTTGTCGTCTGTTTGTCCTTTTAGCGTACTCAATAGCATTTACGACTGGCAACATTTTTCCTTTCGTTGACGGAGAGCAATCCCTGCTACTACCATTGGCAAGAGTTCCATTCGGCATAGAACCATTGATCTTTATATCACTTTCAGAGCCATTTTCCTCCTTAGGTTCGACCTGTACTTTTGCTTTTGATCCTATACCAATTCCAAAATCCTCAAGTCCTCTCATTCGCTTGTTTCCTTCAGTCCCATCATCTTCCGAGTCATTTGGTGTTCTTCTTCTCTTTTCTGACAAAGGCTTCACCGTAGAAGCTTTGCCATAATTGGTTTTTCTCAAAGACATACTAGACTCTTCAGTCTTTGCAACATCAGTCGAATCCTCATTGCCCTTGCTGGAAACGCGTCTTCGTATTGTAGCCTTGTCAGTACACGAACCATCTGCTCCTGTAAAGAGCTCTGGATTATCTTTGGCAAGGTGTGCATTCTCAATCTCTAGAGCATGCGCAATGGCATCTTCCCGGCGAGCATACTTGACAGCCTTCTTACTAACGCCCATAGCAGTTGCTTTAGCCGTCTCAATACAAGCATCATACTCCCCACAACGAAACGCCTTCACCCTCTTCGACTTTTCAAGATTATACCAATCCCTGGAATGATCATAAAGCAACACAAATGAACTCTTGACAAACCACGCCCTTGTCCAATTTCAATCAATCATCCACAAATCAAAATCATATTGACAATTAAATCAAAACAAGAATGTTGAATCAATCAATCACTCAAGCCAAAGTCAATGAGGAAAAGCAGTGAGTAGTACTTACACGCTAGCATCTTCACGACCTAGAAGCTTAATTGGTGTCCCAGATTTAGGAGAAACAATACAATTATCAGGAACCTCGTGATGAGCCACAATCCGACCCGGCCACCATGACCCGTTACGGCGTCGGACCCAAACCAAGCCTCCCACCGACGCATCAATCGCCTTTCGCTCATCACTACTCCCCATCACACGGACACACCAACTAAAATCCCCGTCGGAGCTCACAAAACCCAGGAAAATCCCAAATTGATTCTACAAATTCGAGGAGATGTTCATCGCCATCAAGTTTAATCTCTTCAGAGGCATGCTTCTCTCTGATAAACTCTGTAACCGACAGAATCAGAGGAACCTCAAAATGCAAAAAAATCGAAGCTCAGGAGCTGTAAAACGACTGGTTTCAAAAGGGTTTATTTAACCCGAAAGGAAGATCTGCCCACGGAAAAACAAGAGATCCAGCTAGTCCTCTCCTGGGATATCTACTCTACGAAGTTTCTTCTCTAGGTTTGAAGTTTCTTTCTTTTTCCAATCAATTTTATCAATCAGTAGAAGCGAAACCGATGTTGTTTTTTGACTCAAACGGGTTTTGGCTTCCTCCGCCTTGTAGAAGAAACGCAGAGAGAGAGAGAGAGAGAGGAGGACACAGGGAAGAGAGAAAAGATAAATTTTGTTTCTTGTTCGTTTGAGTTTTGAGTTTGATGATGATACCAACCCAAAAAGAAAGGAGAAAGCCAGATTAAACTACGAAACTAAAAACGGCCACGTTTTAGGTTTCCTTCTTATTCTTGTTCGACTAGTTGCTATTTATTTGGTTTCCTTTAGGTCGAGTCGATTGTGAATTCGATTCTCAGATTTTGATTAGAGACAAACAAATATATCTTCTCTGATCTTAAAGCATTTCTTTGATGAAACACGGTTATTATAGGAGAAAACCTCCTTCAAATACTAAAATTGCATGGTCAAAAACAAGTATATCACTAACTCTATTTCATACCCATTAACTCGACAATATATTTCGATGTACATTGCAAAAATATAAGAAATAATATGATTAATTGAATAGAGAAAATGAATAAGTTACATATGTTTTTTACTCAATTTTGGATAATTTTGAGTGCTTGGATCTAATTGTTTTTGTAAGCATATTCAAACATTAGATCAGTTTGTGTGATATGTGAGTATACTGAAAATTCGTGGACAAGGGGCAATATGTAAGATTGACCCCAACATTGATCTAAAACATATTTTACACTGGTCTGCGATAGGACTCATTTGCAATGTAAAATATAGTTTATGATGGAGTATATTGTCGAACAATTAAGAGACGGAGTGCGTTAAGAGTTTCATTTTAAGGTAACAATTATAGTTTTCACGACAATATAACTGTTATATCGACACATTTTTAAGGTAACAATTATAGTTTTCACGGCATGTCACCAACCAGACTTTTATGAATCAGAAAGTAACAATTAAAAATTCTACAGCCTAAAGTCATAACTCATAAGAAACAACCCCGAAAAACACCTGTGCTTTTATCTTCGTCGACACTTGTTCGGTTTATTATCAAGTAACTGCTTCTTTTATTTTAGTTTATGAACTTTTCATGAAAAGGAGTTTTAGATTTATTATCAAGAAAAATCACATATGCTACAAAAAGATTCATATTTATGCATTCGACTTGATTCTCACCTATCAAACTTAGAATAAAGCAGAGCCAGAAGAACCTATATTGATCTGTACATATTTGTTATCGAGTGGTCAAAACAAATTTAAAGCCATAAAATCTACGAAAGGTCTCCCCTAGGTACAACTCACACAAAATTGGGCCTATGAATCAAATCTAATTTCACAAAGAAAGAAAGAAAAAAAAACTTCTAATCTTCAACAGCAAGATGAGGGATATCAAACTCTCCTCTTTCACCTCTGAGCATGAGGTCCAAGCTTTCTAGAGACCTTTGGTTCCAGTTTCATCAATCTTTTCCATGAGATGATGCATAGTCTTTCATTCTTTGTTTCAGTTGCTGCAAGAGGTAATCAAAACTCATTGTTATAACACATCAGACAAAGCACAAATGCAGAGGACAATGAAAAGAAACAAAAACTACGGTTTTGTAAAACTCACCTTCAATTCCTCATGGAGAACAATGAATATTTTCTTCATACGTTTGTGCCTCTGCAGATTGTGTGACAGATAACATATATCAGAAAGTCATCATCAAATATTATTTGCAATTAAAAGGGAAATAGTTTTAGTATGAGTCAGCAGCAAATCTGGCACACAAACTTGCTCGGTAAACAAAAATGCACATAAGCGAGTGATTTCAATTTACAGTCGTCACATCTTCTCACTCCCTATCCCTACGCTATTTCAATATATAAACAAATAGCTATATTTTCATAACAGATAAATATATATATATCTGCTCCACATTTGGTTGTAGAAAATTACCTCCCCACATTTGCAGTAAGATTCCCTTAACTGCTCTAAAATTTTGTTATATCTCTCCACGTCCCTTCCTTTTGAAAACTTAAGGTCATCTTCAAACTTTTGAAAGTCCTTTCTGCGAATAATGGGAAATATTAATTTCACGAAAAATGATAAACTAGGACAACACAAACGATCTGAGAGTTATGAACAAAGAGTCCGTCTAGCTACCTGTTGCTCTCTATTATCTTGTTAATGGAGCAGTAGCTATCATATTTATCCAAATACTCCTGCACATAGGCTTTATACCTGAAACAGAAAAACATTGTCATCTATTAGAAACGTGAGTACTAAGCAGTTAGATTTCCAAACATTATAATTTTAGTTTACTCACTGCAAATGATCACTAACAGGTCCCTTCAGCTCGGGAGAAGCTTTCTCGTATTTCAAATAAGAAGAGTCTACGTCATCGAAAGATGCCATTCGTTTCTCCCGGACAACACTGTCACCTGGTATTGAAGTTGCATCTTTGTGTCCATTGACTGAATTTGCGATTTTCCCAGACGCATGTCTTTTACTCTCCCTTGATGAGCGGGACGTGGATGCTCGTTTGGAGCCCTGCTTTATAACGGGCGTTTTTTTATTTGTCTCTCCATAACCTTCCACACTGTTTCCTACTCTTGCTCTACTAACTTTTTGTCTTGATTTAAAAGCTGCATCCTCTATAACTTTATCCTGCGAGCCGATTTCAGTATTTGTACCTGTAAGGTTCTGCCCATGCGACTGCAAAGCCCACTTTTGAGATCTTTCTGAGTCTTCAACAAAGTGTTCGGGCAATTCTTTGATACCGTTGCTGGCATGTGTAGGAGCAGGCTTTTTCAAGTCAGATTTTTTGGACCTTCGTTTATCCGTGTCAATACCCAAGTTTTCTGAAGTGCTTGGTTTTAAACTCGACTGCCGAAATGAACTTTTCTCTTCGAGTTGCTTTAATGCTGTATCTTCCCCCAATGGCTCAGGGAGTTCACCCAACTCCAAGTCTGAAACTTGTTTTCGGAGCACAGAGCCATTTCCCTTAGGTAATTTCTCTAAAAATGTTCTCTGGCTATCCAAGGGAGAAGAACCCATGCTCAAGCCTGAAACAGTCTTGGCATCCTTCTCACTTCCATCCAGTTCACCGTGTTTTCTATTAGATGCGTCATAAGGTAATGAAGGTCGATTGGCAGACTCACCATCTTTTTTATTTCTTGGAAACTTATTTTTTGAATGCACATCATCTCTTTGATTGTCCCTGAAGGCCTTACCTGACCGACTAGAAAGCATGTCATTCGGAAATTGGCCCCCTTCATCAGATTTACGGACATTGCCTAAGGCATCAGAATGTTTGTTCGGTTTACCTGAACTATCAACAGGCCTCATTTGACCATGTCTACTCGACTTCTCAATGAATGACTTCTGAAGTCCTCTAAGTGGATCTATCGTTTGACTAGCAGAAGCGTTGAGAGGCTCTACATCATACTTGTGCTCCGGACGATGTGAATCTTTACCTATGGCAGGTAACTGATTGAAGCTCTGGGATTTTCTATTGTTCATCCGTGCTGATTTCTGACTATCATGCTCCAATTCAGGGGCTTTTTGATTATGTTCTTTGGCCAGCCTCTCGGGGATGTCAGGTTGGTCATTTTGTAAGTTAGCCTTCGTTGTATTCTCTGTGTCATCAAACAACTGTCCAATAAAATTTTGGCGCTCTCGTAGCTTGTCATGACCAGAAGCAAAATTGTCCTGCTCTGAAATGCCAGCTTCTTCAATTGCAGTGGGACTGGTACCAGTTGTTGCGTCCATCTTCCAGTTAGTATCAGATAATTTTTTTCTGTCAGCTTCAGAATCATGACCCTCATCTGAACTGTTCCCCTCAATATCAACTGCATCAGACCCATGACCATCGATGTCAACTGCATCAGAATCATGACCGTCAATGTCAACAGCATCAGAATCATGACCCTCGATGTCAACAAGATTAGAACCATGACCTGGGAGATCAATAGCATCCCGTTCAGCTGACTGTATTATCTGTTGAGGATCTCTATCACCATCGCTCATGATATCCACGTCCTCATCAGAACCATCCTTACTGTTAGAAGAAGCCTCGCTATCACTGCTGCTCCCACTGTCGCTCCCACTGTCACTGTTATCACTATCACTGTCACTATCACTAGACCTAAGTGCCTGGTCTTCTCTATTCTCAGATCGCTTTTCCTCATGAAGAATACCAGGTGAATGATGCTCAATGTCAACATTTTCTTGCGCACTCGATTGCTCTGCTAGATGAGCAGACAAACAGTCTTGTGAACCTTCTCCGTTCCGCTCACACACTGAAAACTTCTCCACGTTGCTGCCTCCTGGAACAGGTAACTGATCGCGGCTGCACTCAGTGATTGGTAGCAATTGCTGGTGTTCAGGTGAGCTGAAAAATAAAAGTTGTACTAAGGCCAGATACAGCAAAACAGGAGAAGATGACATAGCTAAAAGTATAGTTTATAGCTTCTCGAGTTCATTCTTTACCAAATAACAGTTATCGAATTAGAGTTCATTCTGCACTGAACAAGCAATGTTGCTTGATGTTATTTTCTTATAATAGATTTTTATCCTCATGCACCTACTTGATTTTTATAAATCACATGCATTATTCATGCGTATATGCCTATCCTACTTCCAAGAGTGTCATATTCTGCAATGAGAATTCAAATCTTGCATTAGAATACACGTACCTTCCGCTATCAGGTGAAAGCTTTTTATAGCTTTCTAACTCTGCTCCTGGTTTTAAGAAATATCTTGGAGCTTGGAAATTTGCAATCTGGTTACCAACAACAATTAGAAACACAATCATACATACTGCACCTCATAAAACCACACCAAAGTTTTCATGACTTACTTTTTTCAAAATTGGTTCAATCTTCTTTGCGGAATTAGGAATTCTGTCTCCAACAGCTTTTTCTAAGGTCTAGAAAGAAATAGAAAGAGAGTGGCGTCAATCATGATGGGAACACATATTCGATATGAAAACAGCCATATATCTTGCGTTTCATCTTAGTATTACCTTCAAGCTCATTGGAGCCTCTTTGAGGAGATCAACCAGCAATGCCTGCAAATCAATTTCTTTATTAACATTGGTTGCTTGACCCCCAGTTGTGTCCCTTAACGCATTAGTTTCCCAGGCTAATGGGTCTTTTTCGCTAGCAACCAAGTTATCTCTGTCCTTTGTCTGGACTTGTGTGACATTCTCATTAGCAGAATGAGTTTTAGTAATATTCCCAATCCCATATGATGGAGATAGTCCCGGGGAAGCCGATAGCCTATTTTTCATAGTAGAGGCTGAAACCCCTGGTCTGAAAGAAGGCTTTGGACCTCCGATTGGAACTGTTACAATAAATCACAAGTGAAAAATTTGGAACTGAAAAAACAGCAAGGAATATAGTAGCTCCCAAGAGTCTTTAAAACCTTAATGTGTTACCACAGGCTCGTTGCAAAAGTTTTTTCTGTATACCTGGAGGTGGATCAACTTTCCGCTTCTTAGGCGGAGGCTCTTTCTTCTGTTTATTTGACATTCTCCATGGACTTCCTGAAGGAACAGGAAAGATGTTATGATAATATTGATTACATACTACATATTTAAAGGTTTTGAAACCAAGAGAGATGAAAACCTGACCACACAGTAAATTTTGCATGTGTATTCAAGAGTTTTTAAAACACTGAGTTTGAAAGGAAAAGAGAGAATGTGGAAGGTACAACCGGCTTAACAACAATCTCATGTTAGCTGAGCAAAAAAATTTCGCAGGGACACCAGATAACAGAACGAAAAAGTTACCTTCGGCAAGAGCTAACTTCTTTGTCAATGATGGATTCCCAGGTTCTAAAACAATTGCCCTGACATAACCAAAAATGTAAGGGTCTTTCAGGCAGACGCACTTTGATGAGACTTAAAGATGGACACAAAAGTATGCAATTTGTTAAGCACAGTGAGAAACATTCCTTTTTTCTAACTGTGAGTGTCACAAAAAAAGCTAAAAGTACCCAAGATGAAAATTACATGAGTAAGCTAAAAGATAAACCCATTTAAGCCATAACTAAACTCAGAAACTATGAAAGTAGAGGCTGACATAGCAGCAGCCTAACTGCAAGTCTGCAATAAGATGAACAATGCGTATACTGATACTTTGTTCATAGCTCCATCAAAGGTTATATGTTATAGTGCCAAGACTCATGAGAAGACTACCCTACCCATAGAATACTGCTAAACCAGAGAACCTAAGAGAGTAGACACCTTTGCAGCTAAAGGACAAACTATGCTGAAAAAAGTTATAGATATTGAGATGCAGCCAAAATGATTGGTAAGAGTTTGTACTTGCGTAATTTGGCTCTCTGTTCAGCTTCAACTGAGCGCATCTTCATATGGCTCGTGGTTGACTCATCTAGAGTTCGCTGGACGTTCAGTTTTCGCCACGCACATCCAGCCTCAACCAGCACACCATTTCCATCTTCCCCGCTTTCGTGTTCTTCATATATATCACATAAATCACCAGGCTCCCTAGACCAGGTAAATTTGAATTCCTTTCCACCAACATTAATTATCTGTTTAAACCAAGATGACAGAGTCAAAATTAAAATAACGGATAACAACAACTTTGACAAAACAACAAAACCCAGATGCCGAGAGAAATAAATGACAAAAAGGTATGCAGAAGGGGTTAATAAATCCAATTGACAACCATTACAAGCGCAAAACCACAGGTATACAAAGAAAATATGTTGCCAGTAGAATAAAGAGACAATAAAAGCAGCAACTGAATGAGTAAACCAACATACCATACAATACATGCTCAACCAATAAGCAAGTCAATGTCTACCCAGAATCGACCAAAGAATTAATGTAGTCCAAGTAGCAATGGAATATTTGCCAACACATATATGCAACAGGAATTCTCCTCCACAAGCCATAGTTTAAAAGGAGTAAAAGGTTGACCACAGGATGATAACTATTTGGCTTATGCAGAACTAAACCAGCTTCTTGTCCAATATTACATTACCATCTACTTACTAAAGGACCTTTTTTCCCCAATTTCACTAATCTAGGGCACCTTGATTGAAGTCAATTGTCAAAATGTTCAATGGCACAGCAAAAAAACAGAAGGATAAACTACCAAAGCAAGCAAATTTAAGATTCACCCAATGAACGAGTGCAACTAGCTGAAGCAATTCAACTCAAACTAGGGAAATCCTCTTTCCCTGAATTCAAAATTTTAGTGGAAACTCACATTCCCGGTGCTATTGTTAGGAAACGCATCGAACTTGATCTTGGCGGCTCCACCTTGTGCCTCCACCCGCTTGATCTCTTCCACCAAGTCAGGAGCTAACCGTATTATCATTCCAAAAGCCGAAGGACTCTCCCTCGGAACAAGACTAAAGCTTTCCTCAACCGTACGAGGCGCAGTCGACGCAGCAGCCGCCTTGACGCTGGTAGTATTCCGCTGTCGTGGGGCGGCGGCTGAGCCACTTCCAGTGGACATCCTCCCGGCGGGAGAAGGATGCCGGTTCGTAGGAGGAGGGAAGGAATTGCGGTTGCGTCCACCGCTACCGGTTCCTCCTCCACCCCTACCGCCACCGCGACTAAATTTCGACGATCCTCCGTACGTCATCCGGTCAAATTGCGCCGTCGTCAGTGCAATATCCTTACAACCATGTATTCGCGTATATGTGTATGTACAGATTTAACTGATTGAGACGCGCGAGCAAGGAGAGAAAGAGAGAGAGAGAGCGAGACGATGATTAGAAGAGAGAGAGGGACCCAAGAGGCTTCTGTTCTTCTCTTCTCTGCTTCTTCCTTTTTTTTCTTTTTTTTTCAAGTTTGTTAAACGCCGCCGTATTGGATTGTAGGTTTGATGTCTTTCTGAAGCGACCGAGCGGTGAATAAACCAAACCCGACCCGACCCAACCGGATTTACACGCCCGGACCCGACTGTAAAGGCTGACATATTAAAGACGATCGAAGTAGAAAAGAAAGGAACATTTTTTCCGTTGGCCTTCTCTTGAAGAAATCAATCAATCTCTCTCTCTCTCTCTCTCTCTCTTTCGGCATCAAACATGTTAGCAGGTGAAACTTCTTCAAATTTCTCCAGTATGTATGCTTCATCGATGTATCGAGATTGATACTAGCCAGCCTCCTTATGTTTTCAAGGCTCAGTTGTATGATTTGAGTGGAGTACCACCAGAACGGCAAAAGATCATGGTCAAAGGTGGACTTTTGAAGGTAAATGGATTCACCGCCTGCTGGTTTCTCTTAAGTTATACTAATGTGTTTCTCGATTTGTTTGTTCGTGATGATTTACAACGTATTTCCTTCGATTGATGCAGGATGATGCAGATTGGTCCACAATGGGACTGAAAAATGTAAGAACTCTTTTGCATTTATTGCCACTGTCTCCCTGAATTGCTTATGGTTTTATACTCTTTTGAAGTGCATACTTGTTAACTTTTCTTTTTTCTTCTTTCGAGGGTCAAAAACTGATGATGATGGGAACTGCAGATGAAACAGTGAAGGCTCCAGAGAAAGGTCCTGTTTTTATAGGAGCATTGTGTTTCCTGGTGGTTTGTTAGTTTCTGTTGAGTATTACCTTAAACGCAAATCAGTGCACCTTCATGACAGTTCAAGGGAAAAAGAAAAGCATCCCATTGTGCTAGACACTGAAAATTGGTGGCTTGATTTCTTATGTTTTACAAGTGTTTGGCTTTATATGGACTAACGAACATTACAAATTGATTTCAGGGTTACAGTGCTGGCCTAGTCAATCTTGGCAACACCTGCTATATGAACTCCACGATGCAGTGTTTGAAATCTGTCCCAGAGCTGAAATCTGAATTAGTCAAGTCAGTCTATCTCTATTTCTTTTCTGTTCTAACTAAAAAATTCATAAATCTCACTTATGTTAAGCATAGCATTGCAGCTATGTCATGTAACCAAAATCTGTTTCTTGATCTTTTCTCATTAGTTACCAATCTGCTCGACACAAGGATGTGGATCAGACTTCTCACATGCTCACTGTTGCAACACGTGAGTTATTTAGTGAGCTTGATAAAAGTGTCAAGGCTGTTGCACCTATGCCGTTCTGTTAGGTTAGTCAATGTTCTTGTAATGCTTAACAGTATGTGCTTCTTTTACTTATTCTTGTTAGTTCCTTAAGATCAAATGAGGAATTTTTTGCATGCAAATCAACTTGACATCTTAGTTGCCATTACAAAAATTTAGTTGTGGATTGTCAATAGAAACTTGGGAATAACTTTGAATAACAATATTGACTCAATATGTACGTCAAGTTGGGTTGTACGGAAGCCTTATATCGAACGCTTTTTGATGGTTCCCATCATCAGTTTCCAAAGTTATCATAGTTTCTGAATTTCTCATCATAAAATTTTGGAAGTTTCCAAATTTCTCTCATATCCATTTTTGGTCTTGATGCAGGTGTTACAAAAAAAAATATCCTCAGTTTGCTCAGTTGCATAACGGCAATCACATGCAACAGGTTTGTTGCTTATTGCCAACTCGGTTGTATTGTGGTCTTAATCTTCCAGTTTGTGAATCCAGAAGCCTTTTCAATGTGTAACAGGATGCTGAAGAATGTTGGACGCAAATGTTGTTCACTCTTTCCCAGTCCCTAAAAGCACCATGGCCTAGCGAAGATCCTGATGCTGTGAAGGCCCTTTTTGGTCTCAACCTTCGGAGCAGGTCACAACACAAATTTCACGTTCAAATGCTCTCTTGTGTGCTGATTTCTTATAGATCTATTCTTTTTGGTCTCGTTGATCTGAAAACAATCATGCAGTATCTGTAAACAGAGAGAACTACTTGAATACCTTTACCTCTGCTATTCATTGAGTCGTTGTCTACCTTTCAAAGGTCAACTTGAGATGCTTGGAATTGTTCAAGTTTTTTTGTTGCAATTGCTGTAGTGCATCTATGGGTATATCTGCCAATATATTTGATGCATGCATGTATGTATGTTGTTTATGGCCTGCTTGACAAAGCATTATTTGACATTTTTATCTTCTGCACATGTTCATTTGTAACCTAGATATATAAAAATCTCTGACCGGTGTTCTCTTTTCTTTTCTTGCGCAGAAGAAATATGATGTGTTTATTAAACAAGCTGTTTTTGTTGCTGTAGATTGCATTGCCAAGAAAGTAGCGAAGAAAGTTCAGAGACAGAATCTGTCTATTCTCTGAAATGCCATATATCACATGAGGTGAACCACTTCCATGAAGGCTTAAAACATGTGAGTAATGTTATAACTGTATTTGCTTTATCGTCGGTGAGAAAATGAAGTCCCAAACTTGTATGTTGTCACTATTGTCCATGTGGCATAACATCTCAGGCAAGTTCATATGATAAAAAGTTCCAATTCTTCTTGCTTACTGTAGGGACTGCAAGGAGAACTTGAAAAAACATCTCCTGCTCTGGGCCGCACTGCGGTTTACATTAAGGAGTCTCTTATAGATTCGCTGCCAAGGTGATTAGTCGCTGCTTATTCTTTGTGCCCTGTTCTGCAGTATTTTGGTTTCCTTCAATCCTTTTTTGACAGGATTTTTAACTAACATGTTTTCAGAGGAAAACCTGAACTAAATACTACTTCAAATCCTTTTTCCCTCTGAGAAGAAGTTTCTTAAACTCTTCTTACTGATCTTGAAGGTACTTGACTGTTCAGTTTGTGAGATTCTTCTGGAAAAGGGAGGGTAATCAGAAAGCAAAAATTCTCCGGGTATAGAAGCTTTCTCTTTTGTATTTTAAAGAAAACTTTGGATGCACGACATGATTATGATTTATGATAGTCTCTTGATTGTTGATCTTCGAAGAAAGTGGATTACCCGTTGGAGTTGGATATATTTGACCTTTGTTCTGAGGATCTTCGAAAGAAACTGGAAGCTCCTCGCCAGGTATACACAGCCATCCTTTTTTACTATCTGAGGTGGTTAACCAAATCAACTGACAAGCTGTGCCTTTCAGAAACTTAGAGATATCGAAGGTCAAAAGCTTGGTCTACAACCCAGTGCAAAGAGCAGCTCAAAGAGTGATGATGTGAAAATGACCGATGCTGAGGTACAATTTTTTGTACATATCTATCAACCCTGCGCTAAATACAATTTTCTAAGATCTTTGCTCTATAATTCTCTGCAGGGATCATCAAACGGAAGTGGCGAATCATCCACAGGTGACCAACAGGGAGGTATATTCTTTAAAAGAACCCCTTTCACAACATCTTTCTTGTCTAGCTTGGAACGCTCTGTAATTGGTCTATTTGTTGGATTCAAATTTTGATTTTACTTCATCTTGACCTTTTTGCCAATAGGTGGTTCGTCTCACATGACTGGAATCTATGACCTGGTCTCGGTGTTGACCCACAAAGGCAGGAGCGCAGACTCGGGACATTATGTTGCATGGGTCAAGCAAGAGAGTGGTCAGTTCCATTATAAAACATAACACATATAAGACTTGATCATAACTCTCAAGCTCTTACACATTTGTGTCATTTGAGAACACCTCTTAACACATGTTTTATAGGCAAGTGGGTTCAGTACGACGATGATAACACGAGCCTTCAACGCGAAGAAGATATAACTAAACTCTCTGGAGGAGGTGATTGGCATATGGCATACATCATTATGTACAAAGCTCGTCTCGTCTCCATGTGATCTCTTCTCGTTTCTTGATTTCATTTCTTGAAACAGTCAGGTCACTTTAAGCTTAAGCCCAACCTTCATGCTCCTCTTTGTCTGAATTTTTCCCCTATAATTTTTCACATTATTGTTCTGTTACCATTACGATGTTATACGACCAGAAAACTTTAAAACGTGTTTGTCGTTCTTTCAAGGTTTTCTTTAGAGGTCCTTGATCTGAATATCGTAAAACCACCTATAAATAAATATGTTAAAAGTTTACTTCAAAGAGGTAATAAAATTTGCTCAAAAAAAAAGAGGTAATAAAAATAATAATAAATGGATTGATTGGGATGTCACATGTTGAAGTAGAACAGTGAGATGAATAGTGCTCGTTGCACTTGTAGTAATTTATCAGTACTATAGATTTTCAAACTCACATCTACTTTGTGGGTCAACCACTGATCCTGGTCAACAAAGAACAATTGCAGATTAAAAAATTTTACATGACTCCAATGTAAATAGTAAGTACAATGAAATGAAAAAAAAAAAAAAGTAATTCTCTTCGTAATTTTCTCATTAACAAATGAAAGGATATCAATCATAACTGTCAAATAAAAAAAAAGTGTACAATAAGCAAAACATGAACTGAGCAAAACAGCTCCCACAAGACATGTGGATCTGGTGATGTAATAAGTGAATAAGAGTGGACCATTACCAAAACAGTCATCAACGTTAAGAAACAGTGAGCCCAACACAAGAGGAATTTCAGAAATGATAGCTTAACACATTTAGTTAAACACTGTCAATTCAACTTTAAACCAATATTGATTATTCATTTCAAATCTTTTGCCCTAATTAGTCCCTAAGAAGTGGACCATTATTAAAATTCGGTATCTTAGCGCTATCAAGTATCTATAGCCACATGGACCACCATTTAATTTGCCAGCCCTTTTCATTTTGACTTTTTTTTATTGTTATCATTATTTGTGTCCTTAAAATAAATAATCTCTATTGAAAACTTGGTTTCATAGTATGGGTAGAGCCATCTACTTTCTTTATTACATATACACTAGATTATCATTTGTTTTTTTCTATCCAAATACATGAAGTACAGATATATTTGTTTGAAAATACAAGAATTGGACTTTTCTAATTCGACAAATAATATTCTAGCACTATACCTCTTTTTTGAAAAAAAGAAAGATCACTACTTTTAGTTTGAGTTTGATTGGACGCCTAGACCTAATTAATCAACGCCTAAATTTTTTGATACTAGAGTTTGATTGGACATGGTCTGCAAAACATGCGTTGGTGCATCTGATCATAGAGTTTGATTGGACATTGCATGCAATCACGCCTTTGGTGCATTCCATTCACAATTTTAGTAAAACAAAAATTGTGAGCTCGAAATATATTCAAAAAGGGTAGAAAATAAATAACGAAAAATATAATAATTAACATGAAGAAAAAGAACGCAACTTGTTGTTATTTGTCTCCCCGGGCTAATACAAAATATCTCAAATTGGAAGAGCAAATTTTTGTTACCACATTGGATCTCTCGTAAATCTATCTATATTCCCATTTCCAAAACAAATTTATCGAACCACTACAATCCAATAGCCTGATGTATGTTAAGGTAAAAAAAATAATATTTAATTGGTACTATGAATAAGAGAATAGGATGAAGAAACAAAAAGAGAGAATGAGGTGCATGGCATAAACAAGTCATATTAATAACAAGAAGTAATTAGTGCACAATGTAGAATGTCGGCATTAGTCGTGAATACAACTTCAACCATCAAAGACAAAAAAAAAAAAAAAAAAATTTTAGCNAAAGATAACAAATTCGTGATTCAATTACTCAAAATCTAATCTATAGTGTTCTATAAATATGAAACTCTTTTTTCTTATTGTAGGGACTGTTACATGTCTCTAGATTCTCTCCTTACAAATTCCCTTTAAACAGAACCATCTCAAAGCTATCCCAATTTTTCTTTATTTCTGTCAAAACGTTTTAGGATCATCAAACAAACTTCTGACACTTATACCAATAATCACTAAAATACTCTTCAAAGACCATTAGTTAACATTAACCCCTCATCTTGTGAATGACACTAGGTTTTTTACCCGCATTACGCGCAGATCTGTATTACTCATTCCGTTCCATAAATTTTATGGGAATTTTTTATTGTTTCAAATAGATGAATTTTTATATGTTTTCAATGTGTTTTTAATGAGTTAATAATGATAAATTGTAAACTTCAAGAAAAATAAATGAAATTATTAAAGTACCATTGGTTAAAAGTTATGGGAAATCATTATTCACAAAAAATAATACATTTCTAGTTGAGTTTTAATATGTCTTCTTAATATGTGTCAAAAATCTCTAGATAATTCATCTTTTAGGATTGGAGGGAATATAGTATATTTATTTTAAAACTTTTGTCGTCCATTGTATAGCCAGCATGATTGGCCTAAACCAACATTCTTATTTTTTTTTATTTATTCGGTCTAGTCTGTTTTGGTTTCTTTTCTATTTCCGTTCTTCTACAGTTTCTTCATTATTTTTTATTCGGTTTCTTCTTCATCTTTACTATTATTCGTCTTCTTTCCTTTTCAATTTCTTTTTCCTCGTGGTTTCTTATTCAGTTTCCTTCTTCACCTTTATTTTTTTTTCTATCGTTTTTTGATATCTTCGTCTTCGCTCATTTTATGTTTTTTCTTATTATTTGTGCATCGATTGACAAACACGTATTTTTTCTTACATATTCATGAATGTAATAATATATATATATACTTATAAAAACTGTAATGACTTTAAATCTCTTAAATTTTCAATTTGTAATGAATTAATGTATAATTTCAATTAAAATATACTATTCAAAAAATTATACTAGTGTAAATTTAGAAATGGAATTAATGAACATTATCTAATATTTTATACGATATATTTGTGTATTTTTAACATATAGTTAATTTGTTATTTTTTAACGTTCAACTCCTTTTAATATTGTTTTCTCTAAAATTGTATAGTAAAATCCTCATATAGTAGCAAATACTTATATTTGTCATGTTTATTATTTAAAGTTATTTTAATTATCTTTTATATGTGTTGAAAATGAAAAATGCTATTAACAACTTATGTTTTGTCTTTTAACATCAGTTTATATTTTTCATTCATAATAATATATCTTTTACATAATTGAAATCAATCATGTTTAATATTAGACTCAACTTGAATTTTTTAGTCTCAAATATATTTAAAAAGACATAATTGGCATTTTCATGAATTTTAGAAGTATCTCTATATATTAGAATCATTTTGATTTAAATCTATTTAGAAATAAAAGTTAAAGCTATTAGTTTCTAAGGGAGTGTCCACCTCAACTTTTAAACAACATAAAAATCAAATATTTTATCTGGAAATCAATGGGAAAACCTTTGGAAACGGGTCAAGTTTTGCCTCCTCGTGGAATTGTTTCGGACAACTCTTGCAAGCATTGTGGCCAACAAAGAGACAATCTCTATATCTTCTTCCACGTCCTTTTGCAGACTGAATCTATTATTCATCCCCTCTCCTCAACAAACTTGTTGTAAGCTCACACCTTTCTTTGCAACTCTTTCACGATGCCGTTATTCTGTCTCCAATAGGTTTATCGTCTATTTCTCTCTACCCTTCGATCTTTTAACATTTGTGAAAGGCTCTCGATCTCCTCCTATTTGAATATCACAAGATTGAAATTTTCCTAAGGTTGTGAAGGATGCTCATGAATGGAGTACTGCCCAAAGCTGAGCTAAGACATCAACCTCTCCTCTCCCTCTCCGCATAGCCTCCATTATCCTCCCGAACACGAACTCTTTTTTGTTGATGCAACATAAAATGCTTCCTTAGAAAGTTGTAGTCGATCTTGGCTGGATTATCAAATCTCCTTTGATCTCTTCACGGCTCCATAGTGATGCAAACATAATGTTTACTTCTTCGGTCATTGTTACTGAAGGTGTTGTGATGAAGAAAATATTATCTAGTGTGCTAGATGCATGTTTTTTTTTCTAAATGTTTTTCAGATTCTTAAAGCTTGATCACTCTTATCACTCAAAAGAAACTGCAAATGATCTCTAATGTCTTCTACACAACATTAGACATCTTTTTTTTTTCTTTTGTCTATATCTTTTTTTTTATTCATAGATTATGTAATGTTAAGGCAGACTCACTTGCAAAGTGTTCTGAACAATTCTCCAATTATTAGGGTGTAATCTTCTCAAGATCGCCCATAAAAAACTCACCTCAAGATCTATATAATTCTTTATAACTAATTTTGCAATTCTCCAAATTTTTTATATATAAATCTTTCAAATTTAGTTATTATATCGATTTAAAGTTTTAAATTCATATTACTTATTTTGAACTTGTGGAGTTTGTTTCTAATTTAAAACTGATTATATGTTGATTTTAATAATTTTTTAATAAAAAAAAAGAAAATTCACTAATTTAACATAGTTAATGTTATATGATTATATGAAATAATATTATTGGTTGTTTAAATTTTTGAATTTTTTTATTTTAGAGATGCTTATGTGGATCAATAAAATGTATTTTTAAATTCTATGTGGAGGCTTGTAGTTCTCTAAATTAGATGTTATTTATATAAATCTTTCAAATCTAGGGTATATTAAGATTTCTACAAAATTGTGATGATGCACAATTATAAAAGCAAAAGTTTTTTAATTATTTTGAAGTTGTGGAATTTATAATTTAAACCAGTTATATTTTGATTTTGTAATATATATTAAATTAGTTTTCTCTTCGTAATTGTTAGAAAATATATTTTCTTTATTTTATAGACATTTTAATATGAACAATATATAATATTTTGAATTAAAAAAAACTTTCTTGAAAAATAAAAAGAAAATTAACTAATTTAACAAATATAGCTATGATGATATAGAATAATATTATTGGTTGTTAAAATTTGGAAAAAATCTTATTTTTAAAAATGGTGATTTTGTATAATTTAATTGGTTTTAAAAAAAATAAAAACTGATGTGAATACTCTTAGAACCATTTAGCTTCAACTTTTATAAAGTATAAATTCCGTTTGTTTACCGACTTTAATGATAAGCAAATGTTACTAATTTACGATGTTCCAAGTCTAAAAGACCAACGAATACAAAATAAGTACGTACGACTGAAATATCGCGGAGAAACTATTTTTTTACCCACATCTTACTAAAGATATTATAAAAAATTTGTCTTCGTTTGTCCAAATAATTTGACAATTAAAACTTTTCGTCAGTACATGAATTATGGCTCCATTCAACCCAAGAAAAACCGGCGACTACTAGTAGGGAGTCAATATCACGGTTCTAGAAACTTAAGGCTCTTAAAAGTAATTAAAATACAAATGTCACATGCCGTAAGAATGTTTCTGATCTATGTCGGTTCATGCACAATTATTTATTCTATCTAATCTAATATACCATTTATACGAACCTATTCTGCGCATATTTAAAAGGAATTCCATTTAAATATAGTTTTCAAACTTACTTGCCACTAACTAATGACATACGGAATGTGATGAAATCGTCGGCGAAATACCTCACGCTTCACCATAAAACAACAACAATGCTGTGGCCAAAATTTCAAAATCCACGTCATGAGTTTTTTGGATGATGTAAACTATACAGTCTATTTTTAATAAAACTAACGTAAGGAAAAATGGAAAATCTAAAATCAGAGGGCACAAAATAAACAGAAGCTCTCATTCTATTACACAGGGTTTAACAAACGATTTATATAAGTAAATTGTAAAGAAAAAGGGTGGTGGTAGTAGGAGGAATATATTACCAAAATGACATAACATGGAAACTGTTCATGTGTCTACGTGATGACTCAGTCACCTAAAATCAGTTTTTGCAACTTCATATTAATTTACCAAAACACCCCTCCATTTCTTCTTCTTCTTCTTCTCTTCAGTTTTTCTCCACTCTGTTCATAGCCAGATCCGTCCACGGGTTACCACCAGCGTTATTACCCGCCTCGCTCCTCCTCAAACCCATACCCAAACCCATACCCGGATCCCAACCCGACCCATCAAGAATGATCCCTCCAAGACCCAGCTGCATATTCGACGCCAGCAGCGAGCTGAAACTACCTCCGGTCTCCATACCTTTCACGTCCTGGTCTCCGATCGGAAACCCGTACAGCATCCGGGTCGGATCCATTTCCGGTTTGGTCCCGTTTTGAGAATTCGGATCCGGATCCGGGTTTTTGGTCTTCTTGTTGTGGGTGTTGGAAGGAGGAGAAGAAGAGGAAGTGGATCGTTTGGCGTTCTTGCGAGAACCACCACCGACGGGGACGTTGCGTAGAGCGCCGCCTTTGGTCCAGTAACGACGGCAGCTTTTGCAGAAGTGACGGGGCTGTGACAGATTGTAGTTGTTGTAGTAACAGAATTTGGTGTTGGGTGAGTCACAGCGTGGACACTTTAGCTGCTCTTGCTCCGGAAATTGCGGTTGTTGCTGCTGCTGCTGTTTCGCCATCATCGACTGATAATAAGCTGCTGGATCCTGCATTTCTTCTTTTGTTTTTACGGAGAAAAATCTCTTCTTTTTTTCTTTTCTAATTTAGCAATAAAACAAAAAAAAAAAACAGAGTCTTTTCCTTAAATTAGAAACCTCTTGCTTAAGAAATAATAGATTTTGTTAACAAACCTGTTAAAAGACAAAGATAAATAAAAAGATCGAATCTTGGAGGTTGTAAATTGCAAATTTCTGACTGATTGATTCAATCTTTTTTGTTTCTCTGGAAATGGAAGTTAGAGAGTGAAGGATTTTGAGGGTTTTTTTTATAGAGGGAGAGAGAGAGAGAAGTGGTTCTTATCGCATAAATAAGACAAATTTAACACTTTTCTCTCTCTAGATATGTGAGAGAGAGACAGAGAGAGAGAGAAGCAGAGCAGAAGAAGGGAAGAAGAAGAAATGAGGAGAGTGTTGGGTTTAAAAGTCTAAACGACAAGACAAGCTTTGTGAGCTGTGGTGTGACCAGTCTTATAGGGCAACCCAAATTACAAGATTAGTGCTTCCGTAATCTTCTTCCTTTTATTAATTTTTTAAAAATATTATGCTTAATTAATTATTGATTTGTATTTATTTTTAATTAGATGACAAGATTAGTGTTGAACTTTTTCATTGACTTGTTGACTCTTTAACTAATACTTATCATAGAGTTGTTTTGTTTGACGTCATTTTGTCGGATGGATTAAAAAAGTGGTTTTTATATGAAATTTCCTGTATAAAACGGAAGTATAACACACGGTAAAGTTAACATTTAACAAGATTGATTAGCTTTTAGTAAAACACACGGTAAAGTTTTTAATCAAACACTACTAATCTTGAAAATTTGTAATTTACAAAGGAACATATACTTATGTTAAAAAGATTGAATAAATCGAGGGGTAATAACTTTTTCCAACATATTTGGATACGCCTGTCTTCGTGCCAAGATGGTTGTTTGGCTTCATATGTTTAGACAATATCGATTCTACGTATCTTTTTGTTTTCTTATATTTGTTCTTACTTTACCCCGAAAACAAACACACTTGCCTTTTTCTTTTGATGGCTAAAAGTCTCTCTACTTCTTTTTTCTCTATTTTGTGATCTATACATCTGCAGAAACTTTATCATCTTTTGGGGGCTAAATGGATGATGATGATTTTTGAGTTTTTTTTCTTCTTCTTCAAATTCAGACTCTCATGAAGGAGACAAGAGTTTTCTCCTCCGTTGAGTCACGAAAATTGATAACTAAATCCATTAGACAACAAAATTCGTATTGTACTTTGAATGAATATTGAATTTATGTAATCGCTCACGTTCAACCATTTTTTCTGACTTTTTTTGTTGTTGGATTGGACAAACATTTTTTGTATAAAAAAAGCCTCCGTCTAGTGTTTTTTTCACGTTCAACCATTGTTGTTTTTTTGTATAAAAAAAGCCTCCGTCTAGTGTTTTTTTCTTCTTAACGTCTCGATACATTTTATTCTCAAATCTTATTTTTCTAAGTGAATATGCATACTAGTTATAAATTAAAACATAAACAAGAAGACGTTAAACAAAAGACAACGAGAACAGTTGTTCTCTTCCGCCCATTTCCCATGAGTTTGCTTATCCATGCACAAAGCCCTTACACGTACACCTCAAATAATTAAAATTCTAGGTAATGTTTAACTAATCTTTTTCATATATCTAAGTAGCACTAAACCAGACGTGATCAGCATCTAATATTCTTATTGTAATTAGCTAGACAAAAAAAAAAGATTGAAAATAAAAACAACCAATAAGTCCATCATTCACATGCCATAATTTCTAAAACCCACTCTGGCTCAAGAATCAGGAGACAAATAGTAGATGGCGTTCTTGTGAAGCAAGTATGTGCACTCAATGAGAGAGATCATTACACTCAAAAGTCGAATCGCAGCCGTTGATTTTGCATCGTTGGGAATGAACCAGAGCCATCCATGTGTCGAGGGAAACAGATTAAGGACATTGTCGTCGCGTTAAGCTGCCGTAAGAGCTGACCATATGGCGTTCGTGTCTTCTGTTTTGCCCAACACGTGGGACAAACTCTCCACTTCTTTCTGATTCCCATCATCGCGTCATTTCCACGGCTACGATTTGTGGCTGCGGCTTGACGCATGGACGGCTTTGATTGAACGTGGCCCGTTCGAATATCATATTGAATTATAGCTAATTTAGTTTTTTTTTTTTTTTTTTTTTTTTTTTTTTTTTTTTTTCCGGGGGGANAGAGTGATGAGAAGACGCTTGTTAATTAGTAAGTAGCCAAATCTTGATGAGAAGACACTTGTTAATTAGTAGCCAAATTAACTTGCTAATTTCTTGAAATTTTTCAAGTTATTACGTTCAGAAAAAATAAAAAAGCTTCAATTGAAGTATCAAAATAAGAAAATCATTTAGTTCTTCAGCCCTCGTTACTTTATTCGTAGTCTTTAATTTTAGATTTTGAAAGAATGTACTATATAAAACATATAAAGAATAATATGGTGAAAGAATGATGATGCGTTGGAGTGTTTTTATTTTTATAAGTCAAAAACTAATTACATAGCAAGAGTTTACTTTGAACGCAAAAATAACAAACAAACTCGATAAAAAAACATGAAGATATAGTACTACATTTTAATCTTAAAAATAGATACCAAAAATATTCGAAAATAACAACCCTCACAGCAAGTCATGCGAGAGAGAACTACAATCACGATTTTTCTTTTCAATCGGATTCCCTTTTTCTGGTTCTCGTCCAACATTTAACTTAACCAGACAGAACACAAGTAAAAAAGCTTCTAAAGACTTGGAGAAAATGGCTGGTTTTTTAGCTATTGTAATGAGTAAAAAGAGAATCATTACCCAGCTACTGCTATTTCTAGCCACTTCCCTCAAAAAAAGAGAGAGTCAAAGGATGATACAAAAGAGAGAGCATATAAAGGAGCCAGTTTTTAGTTGTGATATGAAGATGCTGATGATGTTTATATAAGCATCTCTGAGATCCTTCAGTTTTCACAAGTAGCCAAAGCTTCTTCTCCATTTTGATGTATATGTTTCTTTTTAAGCATAGTACATGTACAAACTGTTCGCAGCGGCGCAAGCTATCGAGTTCTCTGTTGGATGCCACACGAGATGCAGCAATTTGCTTGTATGGTCAAATGAATTACCGTTCCCATCGGCTCCAGGACTCTCTGCTCCTGTTTCCCAATTTTGTAATGTATTCAAGAATATTTAAGAAGTCATTTTGCTTAAGGGGCTTATGCTAAAGACACAGGGAAAAAACTAACTGACCTCTTCTAACCGCGCGTGTGATACTGCTTAAAGATGGTCTTGATGGCCTCGCGGGAGTTGTGACTTGTCTCCTATAAGTTCAAACACATTTTCAATCTGATTAATATTTAGACTAAAGGAAAAATGAAAGAAGAGATTGTTATTCTCTAGCACAAGTTTGTTACCTCATTGGATTTTTGCTTGCTTCCAAGGTTGTAGTTTCAGTACTTCCAGGGGAAACACCAAACACACGGAAGAGATTGCTGGAAACAAATGTAAAACAGGGGAAGTTTATTCAAGAGAGTGAAATTGTAAACGTAGAAATCAAAGAAGACAATATGCGTTACAGGCATACCTGTAAGAACCTGTAGCCACTCGCAGTCCATCACCACTTAGACAACACTCGAACTTATCGAAGATAGAATCGTTTTCATATAAGTCACAGAGCTGGAAATAGTCACAAAAAAGGGAGTCAAACGTGATGCAATGAGTCTGCTGATGCAACTCTCTCAAAGAACAGGAAACTCACCTTTGGTCTTAAATATTCGTGAACCTGGAAAGTTGATACTGGACCTGAGTCCATGTTGATGTCCCATAACTGACATGTAACACATAACCATGAGTCCAATTTTCAGTTTGAAACTAATCACTAATAACATCAAAAGGCATGGCACAACCAATGCCAAATGTAACTCTCTCGGTTTAATGAGACATAAAGCATAAGGAAATTTAAAAAAAAAAGTATGGACCTTAAGCGTCATGTAGTCACGGCTAAGTATATATCTTCCTCCTTTCGCAAATTTGATGTCTGAAATTGAAGCAATTATCTCTGTGAAGAATGATCTAGAAGTTGGTGTCTCTGTGTCCTCAAACCTGCAGAAACAAGCAATGTTTACCTGTGTTGTTGCAGCAAGTTATGAAACACTACAAGATAATATGGTTTCTTTTGTGTTTGCTATGCAACTATGGTATCCTCAAAATCAGTAGATTATGCCTGTGTGATCCCCCTAGCATGCATATTTTAGCCTTTTAAATGTTGTTTGCTAGTTATGAAACAGCATTCACTTTATTCTGAACTTCAGACATTATTCCTAAAGTAGTTGACGTAGTGTAATCACATTCTGACGGAGTAACTCAGAAATCTATACATATCTGGATCCTCTTTTCTATATATTGCATTACTAAGAACCTTAGTATGTCAATCAGTCTCAAGACTTACAATTTGGAATGTGAGTCACATAAAGCTGATTGTCGCAGATCAATCAGGCGAATTGAGCCTTTCGAACTGCTATACGCTAACGTATTGCAATGGGTAGGATGAAATTCGGCTGATGTGATAACCTCTGCAACAACGGATAAGGTAAATATTGCAGCTCCAGTTAACTCCCCCTCAGATCAAACTTTTACTTAACAGCAGATCAAACATGTGGGTAGAGAGATGACAAAAAGAATGCAATTATATCTAAACGGGCTAAACATTTGAGTGGAACACAGTTCATTGACCAAGCTATAATATCCAAATGACAACTGAGAGCGGCATGGCCCCAAAAGGACAACTACATCACTGAATTTGATCTTCCCTTCTCCAGATTATGATTGCAGCACTTCAAAAGGAAAAGAAAGCAGCTTACCAGTTAGATCCTCCATATTTGCAGGCTTGACATCAACAATGTTAAAACTTTGATTGCTGATCTCCAGGTTCCAAAGATTTATTCGCAAATCGTCAGCAGAAATAAATGTCTCGCCATCACTTGAAATTTTGGTAGCAACGTCACCAAGAGAAGAACATGATCAATAAAAGTAAGAGGAAGGAAAGCAACTGTGTGGCCAAATGGACGGATAACCTACCTATTGTTTGAGATTGAATTGATATGATAATCATGAGCATGAGTGTACACTCTTCGACATCTAGCCACAGGGCTAGTCTCATAGCTAGTAGTTACCTGTAGGTTGTAAGTGAATCATTATTCTACACTCGAGTAAAATAAGAGTTTCCGCACTAAGAGAATAATAGAAATTTATAAATCAAAAGTAGAGAAGAACATGGAAAGGAAAAAAAATCATAGGAAACTAGGACTGAGAAACTCAAGATAATTGAATCTTCAGAATCAAAGAAAACCTAAATTGATGCAAGTAATGCTATTTGAGATTTCTTTACATGCCAATCCCTTCATACTATTTCAGCTCACTCAAGCATTCAAACTTTGACCCTGCAATTGAGTTAATCCCGAAGACTTAAAAGGTTTTGGGTTTCTTGCAGAGGGATCATGAGTGCCTATCAAATTTCTTATTGAAACTAAGATCTAGCCAAACCACAAACGATAAAAGAGAGAACGAAAAGTCGTGCAGAGTCAACTACCGGTAATTGCAGCAAAGGGATGCCTCCTGGCGGAAACGAGTAGTCATTACTTAAAGAATTGATTAATTTGTCAGGTGATCCTCCATTAGTGAGGCATGTGTTTGAATTACTTGAGCTTGCAACACTTCCATTTGCTAGAGGTCTGGAAGAATCTGTATTTATGTCACAAATTTTCTCGATCTTTTTATCTCGAACCTGTTTAAACTCGGGCGTAAGAAAAAAGAAACGGATCCTGTTTAAATATTCAGCTGAAAAGGTAACTGGTAAACAAGATCCAAAGAGAAAAATCTTAAGGCAAACTTGTCACCTTCCAGAACTTGATAGTTTTATCATTTGTCGAAAGGAGAAAAAGAGCACCGTTAGCTGTTTGAGACCATCTAATTTTGTTGATCTTCTCCTCTATCTCCAAACTCTTGAGGTAATCAAACTGGTAGACAAGGATCGAGGGCATGAGAAACATAATCTATGTTGTGTGAAGGAAGAAAGCAAAAGACGTACCTCAGGCTCATGACTCTGAAATTCAGTTTTATAACGAAACTCCGGGTGCCTCAGTGGATAATCTGTTTCTTCGAGGTCTCTTCTATCTCCACTGGTCTGTTAATCAAAACAAAGCATGCAACAAAGCATCACACAACATCACCATCTCATCTCGAATTTAGGTATAAAGAAGAGCTTGCAAGGCAAATGAGGACATACATTTTTAGAATATGTTCTCTCGAAAAGAACAACACGTCCTCCACGGTCCCCAGTAGCAAGGTGGTCACCGGATTTATCAAACTCAATCGCTGAAATTATATCAACTGCAGAGGAAACACCAGCTACAGTTTTAACAATTTTAATCCGAATTTAGATAAACATCCTTTCGTAATGTGATTACAATCCAAGCTCTACGCAATCTACTAATCAAACCCAACTGTATCTTTAAGTTTCATCAGTATACAAAAGTTCCAATACGCAAGGAATCTCCAAAAAGCACAAAGAAAAGTAACTCCTTTTTTTGCCACAAGTAACACTAATCACTTCCGTATGACATAAAAATCAAAACTTTACAATGACCACACAAATTAAAAACGTAATCGCCTAACAATCCAAGATGCCTAATAGATCTACACGACAAGATTAAACCCTAATAAAAAATCAGGAGGATTAGATCCAATGGTGAGCTAAAGCAGAAGCAGAGAGATGCATGTGAATCGATGCCTACCTTCTTGAACTTCTTCGCCGGCGCTGCGTTCACCGAATACCTGAGAGAATCTCCAATCCAAAGGCGGAGGTAAGTCTGACGAAGCTCCGACCTCATCACCACCGTTCATTTTCTCCTTTTCTGTCTCTCTCTCTCTCTGACACTATTATCTTCTCCAGATAATAATCTAATAGATTAACGAATCAACGAAGCAATAATTAACATCCAAAAATAATTAGATCAGCAATCGCGAGATTTCAATTCGAGCTTCGGAGATGGATTTTTCTTCTCTCCTTCAAAGAAGCATTCGATCAATCAGTATCAGAAGATTCTCAGATTTCGACAAACAAATAATCCACACACTCTCTCTCTCTCGACATGTACACGATTAAAAAAAAAAAGTGCTTCAAGAGAAGAGACTTTGCGAAAAGGGTGAAATCGGGATTTCAAAGAAAAAAACGACCGAGCAAAAAATCACTCTTACCGTTGGTTTGTTCTCTTTTTCACACGAGTTTGGAAGTCTATGTTAGAGTCACGTGCGGTGACGTGGAGCTTTGTCAAACCTCATGACTATTGGACTGTGTGAATGACTTTGGGTGGTGTTAATGTGTTGTGTGGCCTTGATCGATATGATGATTAAATTAGTACGTATGTATATATTTATAAGACTTCAAAAGTTACAGAATTTAAGTCAATGATTTTGATACAGATTTCGTTCGAAAGAAAAAGTGTTTAACGAAAGAGTATTTGTTCCATCTTGTCGTCGCGATCGCTTCAGTGTGTTTTGGTCATTTCCTTGAGCCCAAAATTTCTAATAAGCATTTCGAGACTCCTTAATACTCGTAATGCCCATAGTTCATCTGTTTCAAAAAGCCCATACTGTGTTTCCTAACATTTTCATGGTTCTTTATGATGAGAATGAAACTTCAAATCAGAAAAATTATATACGATCGATAAACGAACAAAAGTTATATTCTAAAACCTTTGTGGTATACGATCGATATACGATAAGTGTTATCGTGATTGGGTTAGACGACATTTATGTGCACAACTTGATTCAAATGCTCTGGGCTGGTTAGTAGTTTTGTTGTATTATATATTGTTAATGATGCATGTCATATATGGATAACAAGCGCTGAAATGTGGGTATCTATACTATTATTTGTGAAGTGATTTTGAGAAACGGAGTTCTCTCGTTCACTTTTAGAATTAAAAATACATAAATACCCTTAATAAAATAGCTGAAGTAAAATACCTTACCATCATTGATATAATTATTAAATTATAAAATATATTAATTTCAAATCTTAATCTATTATTTATTTTATGCACGTTATTTTCAGTTGTGAAAAACCCTAATTACTTTTGATATAAATAATGTTTATTAGTCTATGTGATTACATTCCACAGTGCCGCCATATCAAATTGTTCTCTTCTTCAGATTTTTTGAAACGATAAGAATTTTGATTTGATTGGATCCTCATGAATCTCTAATTGGACAAGTTTTGTCGTCTCTTCTAAAAAAGCAAGGGCAGTTGATGCAGAAGTAGATCACAAAGTGACACAAGGGATTTCTCTACAAAGAAAATATATTACTAGAAACTTCTTTAAGATAACTTACAAGTATATGCTTAAACGAAATCTACAAGCTCAACTCAGATCTATCCACGATCTCTCTTGACTTGTAGTTCTAGTAACTCTCACGTTCTTAGATCTATCCACGATCCTTGAACCTCTCAAGCCCTAACCCTTTGTCCTAGCTCTCTTACAAGACGATCTAAACCCAAAATCTAAAGCTCTCAATATTTGTGATGCCGCCTACAAGCAGCCAGAGCATCCTATTTATCCTCAACAGGCATGCCTTTCGTGATTACTTCAAAAATGCCAAGAGAATATTTCCTTCCTTATTTTTTTCTAAGAATAGGAAATATTCCCTTTGTCTTGATAGCTGCAATATTCCTCATCCAGCTCAGCTACCGCCTCTTCTGGATTCGTTCTAATATGCTACAAGCTCGCATCCAGCTCAGCAACTCTCCTTTAGCTCCGTTAGTCTTCCACTTAGCTCCGCTACAAGTCCGTCCAAATGTCCTGATGCACTTCCTGACTGCTTCACGATCTGCGTCAATCCAGCTGCATCTTCATCTTCTCGATGACATGTTTCTAAGTAGTGTCCATCGTGAGAGATGCATATGATTTCTGATTGATTTAGATCATATCGGATGAATTGTTGAATTTGAAGATTGTTGTTAATTTGATTATCTCTGTTACTGTCAGCCTCGACGATGTCAAGCTTGGTTGTTGATTTTCTACGCCATAACAACAAGTTTTGATTAAGGTTATGTCATCTGATTTTTCCAATTAACCTAGATAAGAAGTTTCTGTGATTGTTTATGAGTTTTGGACTGTTCAAAGTGCGATATTAGCTCTCTTTAATTTATATGATCATTTCGGTCATTAGTACTTCAAGGCTTGTGGAGTTTAAGTAATCAAGACAAACTTTTTATCTCATAACTGCAAAAGGTGCTTAGATCATATGAAATTAGCATGGATTGAGATTTAAGAGGCAAACAAAGTGGAGGATTTGTAAGTTGTGAGTTGAAATCTTCTCTCACCCTTTCGCGTGCGTGTGAGGCAAACAAAATGAAGATTTCTAAATTGTGAGTGGAGAAGTAATATGATTTTGTCTCAGGCGCATTAGATGATCCAAAATCTCAATTATCTTGCTCAAAGATTACTTTTCAATCTTTCCATGTGCTCTGTTTACATGTTTTGATTGAGTTAAGATACTTTTGATAACAAGTTAGAAATTTCTGAGTTTCTAATTTTTGGGGGTAAGCCTTTTTAGAAAGCAAAAGAAATATGAAGAAGGACATGTTGGGTCTGTTACCGAAACAAGTTCAAGAACTTGGATTGGGATTAATTAACTGATATGTATATATAATGGAACAATAATTTTTCTTCAATATTAACATATTTCATAAAACGGAGAGATTCAGAACATCTTCCAAGAAAACAAATAGTAGTTCCAGTTTCGTTTACCATCATCTTCGTTGTGATTAGACGGAAATACTCTATATCTCGCGTGTGGTTTGATAAAGAAGAGTTTTTTAATTAAAGTAAAGAGATTTGGAAATATAATTTTTAATTATATTTAAGAGAAACCACCTAGTATTCGATTGATGAAGAAAGAGAGAAGGTTCCTCTTTGACTCTTTGTTCATCCCTGCATGCCTTACGACCTACCAAGTACATCAAGCGGAACCCTAGAGCAAATTTGTTTATCATCATTTTTAATTAACTAGTTATTTTCAACTAACTAATAATTTCGTCTCATATATGTGTTTTTATTTAGCCGGCATGACGTATTAATGATAAGCATGTTTTCTTTATTAACAAAAAAAATCATTTTCAAAGTGAGCATCAGATATATGTCTATGATACACACAAACCCTAAAACTTCATTTAGCTCTCTTCTTCAATACTATCTGAATCTTTAGCATTGATAATCTCATACGCCACTAGATTATATAGATGACCAGTTAGATCCTTAAATCGCAATATTAGCTCCATAATAAAGTTAGCAAGAGATCCTATAAAAACAAAATTACTTATATCTGAATGAAAAGAGATGTATATATGTAACTGGATATGTGTACATGTATAGTAGCTACTTGAATACGAATAAGACAATCTCACATATAATTTGGAGGGATTATGCCGTTTTTGTGTTACAAGGTAAAGGCATTGGTTTGTTTGTTTTTTTTTTTTTTGTTAAAAGATAAAAAAAAAAAACGCATTGGTTTGTTACTTAATTTTCAAACACACTAAGGGTAAAGAATTTTGAGTACACACTAAAATAAATTAGAAATGGCATGTTAAATTTGTGGTACATAACTGCCAATATTCGGAAAGTTAAATATTTTTTTATCAATTCTTTTTTCTTTTCTTGATCTCTTCGTATTAATATCTTAACTTATCTTTATTCTATAATTTGTCTGAATCCCTTCTTCTAGGAGGTACACAATAGAATAATTTAATGATGGCGATGGAGAAGCTATAAATAATGTGATAGCTAGAGTAGGCGGGTAAAATAACGACGAGTTTTAACAACAAGAAGTAATGATGAGTCACTTAGAAGCATATGTAATTTTGATTATTATTTTTTTTCACTACATCGAAGATTTTTTTTTTTTTTTTTTTTAAAAAANAAGCATCGAAGATTAAATTTAAAACTCACATGGAGCAAAAGGGATACAAAATTCGTGTAATTTTGATCTATACAACTCCTCTCATTTTATATTGTTAAAAACAACCATTTTATCTTTACATGTAATTATTTTAAGGAATTTCGTAGTGTTACGTGTACTTTAGTTGTTAAACACTTAGGGGGGTTATTGGGAGATGGATTTCAAAGAATTTTTAAAATCTTAAGAATCCGTTGTTATTGGTTTATGAATTCTTATAATCTTACTAAAATTCATTGTTATTGGTTTGATGATTTTTAAATTCCATACAGAATCATTGTTATTCAAAAAGTTTGTGTTTTAATGATTTCATGAATCCATTAAAATCCTTGTTATTGGGAGATGGATTTTAAACAAATTAACTCATGAAACAAAACTTTCAAAATACTATCAATAACCCTTAGATTTTCAAAATCCATTAGAATAAAATATTTTAATTGATTTTCTAAATTTACATACTCTTTTCAAATCTAACAAAAACTCTTTATAAATTTAACAATTCTCTTGACTTTCAAAATCTTTCAAATCCACACAAATTCTACTTCCAATAACCCCCCCCTTAAACTTTTCAAACTAATCCTAAAATGTAAATGTCTGAGTCCTTCTACAAAAGCTCAGGCAATTCAACGGGTAAAATTCATCGACAGCTAACATAAGTTTAGATCGGGCTTATTCCAGTTGGGTGGTCTCTTAGTCCAGTTGGCTGGTTTTTGTTGTATTGTAAAAGTAATGCAGCATATACTGATATACATGTATATATTATGTATATGTGATGTATATGGAAAATGGGCGCTGTCGTAAAAAGAATATATATATATCAATTCATGGGTATATATTCGATTAATGAAGAAAGTGAGAAGATTCCTGGATCTGTTCATCCTTGCATGCCTTACCGACCTACCAAATACATCAAAGCGGAACCCTAGAACAATTTTCTTATCACCATTTTTAATTAAGCAATGTCAACTACTAGTTAATAATTTCGTTCCAAATATAAAATTATTTAATTTAGCCGGCTTGACTTGCTTGCTGATACGCAAATTCTCATTTAAAAAAAAAAATCTTTTCAAGTATTGATCACTCTATATACGTATGTATACTCTATAGCTTCATTACAAACCCTAAAACTAAGAACTATCTGAATCTTCAGCGTAAAGAATCTCATATAACTCACTACATTAGATGACCATGTCGATTCTTAAATGCCATTAGTTCCATAATAAGTTACATTTAAATGAATGAAAGGAGGTAAAAGGTTATATGTGTGCATGCATGTGGTTGCTTGTATGGATTATGCAAGAAATGTGCTACTTATGTTAGCCGTTCGATCGATATTCTATATATCGTTAAAATGAGCTAGATATGTCGTTATTGATAAGTTAAAATGTAATGACTCAATAGGAGACGGATACGTGTCACATTACAGCTCGATGCTTCGCTTATTTCAATACTATTGTTAAATGTTGGTAAACGGTCCAAAGTAAAAAAATAAAAATTAAATGTTAAGAATCTTGAGTATTCACACTATTCAACATTAGAAAGCGGCATGAGTATTGTGGTATATATCTGGCAATATTCGGAAAGTTAAAATATTTCTTGATCTATCCGAACTATACTTTCTAACTTATCTTAATTCTATAATTGTTTGACTCCCTTCTTCTAGGAGATATAAAACAGAATATGTAAAAACACGATGGAGAAACTGTAAATAACAGGATAGACTAAGAGAATAACATGTGTTAGGATAAAAATAATTTGTTTTAATCTTTTAGGTAAATCACTTATAAACCATGCACGTTAATGTATTTAATTTTAGTGAACCAGTTAAAAGTAATGTATAATTTAATTTAGATGAATCTCGTAACGGTACGTATAATTTAGCCGTCATGTCTTTACGCGGCTTAGACTTGGACTTATGCCTACGTTGAGTTATCCAACGCACACTAACTAGCGAGACCCAAAACTACCATTTTACCTCTATGCAAGTGACGAATGGTTATTTTCCCATGATAAAATTGTATGAAAAATGGATAAAATCTACTCAACAATTCTCTCTTCAAGATATAAAAGAAACATAAGATGCGCATTGTTTGTGAAAATATCACATAACGGTAGTTATAAGTATTAAATTACAGGGGAACTCATAAAAATAGGTACCAGTGTCACGATGACATTATGACAACAACGGGTTCGACTGCTCTTGTAAATCACGAATATACATAATCCAACTTTTGGTATGGTATGTAACTTTTGGATAGTATGAAAAGGATAGTTACATAGTACGCAGGGCATAAACAAACTCTTATAGGGTCAAATCAACCTCGCATGCATAAAGAGATCAAGAAAGAGATAACCCGTAATTAACAAGTTAACAACAGGGACATGGAGATTAATACGTTGGTTATAAAATAGAAAACTAATTATTATCAGTAAGTGCGACAAAAGATCATTATTAAGTAGTAGTAGTAGTATTCTATTTTTAAGAATCTACAACGTGATTCGGGACCCTATGGTCTGGATAGGAACAAAAGTAGACCATATTCGGAGGACTTGGTAATTGGTATGCTGTAATATTTTAGGTATTCAAGTGACTTGATTTACACTAATATATCTACACAATATTGACTAACTTTATACTCTTATAAAACAGAAAACTATCATTATCTTAATAAATTAGAAACAGGAAACCAGCAACGAGGCACTTGCTTGAGCCCATAAAGTGACTTACAAAGAAGACAAACCTTCCCTGGATGAGAATGACGAAAACCCGGGGGAAGCTTCATATAAAATTCTTCTTCAAGATCACTATGAAGAAATGCATTGTTGACATCCATTTGATAAACCTCCCACTTCTTAGCCGCAACAAGACGAAGAACGGAACGGACAGTGTTCATTTTGACAACCGGAGCAAACGTCTCATCAAAGTCTTTACCTTCGACTTGATGGTTCCCTTGTACAACAAGCCGCACTTTGTATCTTTCTATTATGATATCGGATTTATACTTAGTCTTATACATCTAAAGACAACCGAGAGCTTCTTTACCAGGAGGGAGATCACATATATCCCACGTGCGTTTTTGTTCGAGTGCATCAACCTCAGTACCCATAGCATCATTCCAAACCTTTATACGAACGTCATCCTTGAAATGTTTTGGTTCCTCACCAGCTGTTATGGCAGCAAAGAATGCTCGCTGCCCTAGAGAGAAAGCTTCATCAAAAATATAGTGAGATAACGGGTAGAGGGATGTACCTTGGACAGACGAGGACTGAGATGTGGGATCAGGAGGAGCGTGATGGGCGTCTTGACTGTAGACAACATTGTACGTGATGTAATCACGAAGTTTAACAGATTCAGAGCGCTGACGCAAACCACGACCTAGAGGAGGATCAGAGTCAGCAGATGGCAAACCAGCCGTGTTTTGTACGCTATCGGAGTCTTGAGTAGGTACTACTGTGACAGTTTCTGAGGCAGGTTCTTGTGGATTTGCTGAGACAGGTTCTTGTGGATGTTCTGTCACAGGTTCTTGTGGAATATCTGCCGCAGGTTCTTGTGGATTGACTGTCACAGACTGAGTTTCAGGTGAACCACTCCCCCTTACGATAGTAGGCATGGGAGAGATAAGCTAGTCTTCATCAACACACACGGATGGTGAAAACTATGGTAAAGAGAAATTGGTTACCGAGAAAGGAAAAACTGTTTTCTTAAACACCACCTCACGAGAAATGATAAACTCCTCCCGCTCAATATCATAGACCTTCCAGGCCTTCTTTCCAACCGGATATCCAAGAAACATACAACGTCGACTCCGCTGAACAAACTTATCTTTGTCTCGAGTACCTTGATGAGTGTAACATTCGCTCCCAAAAACACGCAGCTGATCATAAGACGGCTTATGACCATGTAACAACGCCCTGTTCGCGAAAGTATGATGAGAGACACATAAACTATGTGCCATTGTCACTTCTCACCATTTTCACCGTTTTCCCAAACTGTTTCTCGACATAAGCCAAAAAAAATTTCAACACTTTACTGACTTCGGATTTCTCAAGTAGGAGATATGTCCAAACTGCTCGAGAGTAATTATCCACAATGGTCAAAAAATAAACAGCTCCAGTAGATGAAAGAACACGGTATGGACCCCATACATCAACGTGACTAAGTTGAAAAGAATATGTTGTTTTATTAATACTGTCTGAAAACACTTCTCTAGTCTGCGTTACTCGAAAACACACGTCACAATGACCCGAGCAAACAGGTTGCGAAACACCATAAAACAAAGGTAAAGAAGAAAGCACAGAAAATGACGGATGTCCTAGCCGTTGGTGCCACATAGTAGAATCCGAAGTAGTAAACCCCATCACGTTCCTCATCGGCTCCCATCAGAGTCCTCGAAAAACGGTCATGCAACACGCAAAGGGTATCAGAAAACATATAGCTACACCACCGGTTTGTTTAAGTAGCTTTGACACAAATATTAAAGTGGAATTGAGATCTTGCACAAACAGAAAATTAGGCAGAGTGAGTGTGGAAGAAAGAGTCAAAACTCCTTTACGAAGAGAGACTGTTTTCCCACCATCAGCAAAGCCAATAGAACAAGGAAGAATCGTTTCGAGGTAATGTAACAACGAGAGATTTCTTGTCATGTGATGTGAGGCACCTTTATCAAATATAACATCGCTATAACCTTTCTTACAAGACAATTTTTTAGAACCTGAATCACCAGTTTTCTCTTGAATCAACTTGGAGAGGGCTTTCCACTGATCCAGAGTGAACTCAGGAAAGGACGAAGCATTAGAGCTTGTGGCACGAGCAGCGTAAGCTTGACCACGACCACGCCCTGAATTATTGATACCAGCACCTCGTCCACCTTTTCCACGGCCACCTCGACCAGAAACAGAATTGTTGCGTTCATTCCACCAGTCCGGAAAATCAATAAGTTGCGAACAATCTTTCTTCTCGTGACCCGAACGACCGCAATGACTACAATGTGAGTTCCGACTTCAAACTGAAGAAGAAGAGGGGGACTCAGAACGAGGGTCAGGATCACGACGAATAGAGCTTGAGACATCCTCGCGACGAGCCGAGAATCCCAGTGTCTCCTATTGCTGCTCACGGAGACGGGCTGTATTCAAGCGATGTTCTTCACGGAAAACTTTAGCATATATTTCGCCAAGAGTTGGTAACGGATCTGCTACGACGATCCCTATGCAGAGACCACCACAGCGAATCATTGAGACCCATAACAAACTGGTGTATCTTTTCTTCTTCTTTCTCTTTTGCAAACGCCGAGGCAGCTCTACATGAACACGAAATTACAGTTTGATATGTCTGTAATTCTTCTCATAACGCCGACAGCCGTCTGTAATACTCAAGGACAGTTTGTTCATCCTGCCTATACGAAGCAAGTTGGCTCTTAATCTGATGGACTCAAACTTTATTTCCCACCGAGAATCTCTCCTTGAGCTCAGTCCACAAGAGATGAGCATCGAAGATGTACGACACGGTCGACCTAACTTTAGGTTCGATCGAAGCACGAATCCACCCTACGATCATGGAGTTCACCGTTAACCAGTTCTCCATGTCAGGACTACCGCTCGCAGGCTTCAGAACTAATCCTTGAACGAAAACTGTTTTGAGTTTAGCCTGTAACGCATTAAGTAACTCCGACGCCCACTCATTGTAATTCTCTCCATTCAAAAAAGAACAGAGGTAATTAATGCGTCCGGATTATCAGACGCCGCGCCGCCAAAGTGTATGGCGAGATCGAATGAGCGTCTCCAACCGGAGAGAACACAACACTGCTGTTATCTTGAGTTCCACCGGAACCCGTCACACCGCCACTAGACCGAGAATCATCTCCATCTGCGGTCATAGAAAGGAAAAGCAAAAGATCAAAAGTAATTTCTAGGTTTGAAGATCTTCTGCTCTGATACCATGTAGAATTAGGTATTCAACTGACTTGATTTCATTGATTTACAAACACGAGTATATCTACACAATATTGACCGACTTTAGACTCTTATAAAACAAGAAAGAGAGATACATATCTATCCTAATATAATATATAAGCATTATCTTAAGAAATACTTAAATAACTCTAAACCAATCCATACCACAAATAATAGATTCTAAAAAAGAAATGGTTAAATCATTTGTTGACTAATAGATTAAATGAATATAAACGGCGTGCTTGGCTTATCAATGTTAAATGTATTGTGCAACATGATTATTAGTTGGTCATTCATGAACCGGGATGAGAAGAGAGGGTCCGGGGGGTGGGGGAGTTGAAATTGTATGTAGACCGTACCATAGTTAAATTAGAAAATGTATTTAGTATATAATTAATACATAAGCAAAAATATTCGTCCCACTAATTGTTAGAGTGCCTACCCACCAGCATGTTCTATAGATTCTGGACATAACTTCATTTAGCAAAGGGACCGTTCGATTTATGTTATAACCATACGACTTTCTTACTATGTATGTATGAACTTATGTTCACTTATGGTTATCTCTTATCTGAATTTTGTCTTGAGATGTGATCTCACAGCTTTCTTTGTTATAGCATCCCTCCTTTAGGCCATCCCTACATCCTAATGTTGATGAGGTTAATTAACTTGGTTATTCGAAAAAAACAAGTATTTAGACAACAAAACATTAAATATATACCAAAGAAACAGTTAACAACTTAATATGCTAGTTAGCCGCTCGCTTAGAAGTTTTGTGTGTTTTTGTCGGCTCGTTTAGAAGTTTAACCAAATAAGATGATCTTAAGAAATTTAAACTAAAATACTAAAAATAGTTATGCCTAATTACGACGTTTGACCCACAAATTAAACTCATTAACTGCCCCACTTTTTCCATGTACATTTGCACACAAAACGACATGCCGCCACGTGTACGTGTATGAATATGTATATGTATGTGCGTATGTGAATAATTGTAAATGATGACGTATGTGCAAATTATTTATCATTTTAGATTGTTCATAAATTTGATATCTTATCTACTAGGCTATCATTTGGAATTTTGAAGGTCCTACATATATGCTTCTAGACACTCCTCCGTAGAAGACTAGAAGTAAGAAGCTTCATCTGACTATTAATCTATTTATTGTTAAGCTTAGTTATCTCAGATTCGTTTAGTTATATATATAAAGGTATTGCTGTGGACAAAAAATGGTAAGTCTAGTTATATGTATATTGTGACAAAAAGCGCTTTGGGCGCGCAAATTGTACCATTAGGGGAGAATTTTAGCAATCTAAATTTAGTGAACAAAGTATTGTTAATAAATAAAACTGATTAGAAACGAGTAACAGAGGGCTTCTATTAGACAAGGTTGTTCGTGGCATCTACGATGACTGCTCCGGCGTCCGAAGGTAGGTGACTTCTTCAACCTTTAATTCAATCTCTTTATTTAATTTTGCTAATTCGGTTCTACGGTTACTAGGTTTTATTGTTGTTGTTTTTTTGTAGTATTTTTTTCTTGGTTTTTTTATGCTATTTGTTTTCTTCGTAGAAGTCTATCAAAAATTACTAGATTTTGTTGTTGTTGTTGTTTTGTAATATTTTTTTTCTTGGTTTTTTTCATGCTATTTGTTTTCTTCCTAGAAGTCTGTCAAAAATTAAATTAAAATTTGTATTAAATTTAACATTTTACCACAAAAAATGATTAATAACCGGAACTAATAACGATAGCTAGGTCAAACATAGGGGTTGCCAATCAGTAATCGCCATTATCTCGATGAGAAAATCTATAAACAAATTAATATATGTATAGTCTCTAGATAATGTATTTCGTACATTACAAGATATAATTAACAAATATTCCGGAATAAATAAATAAAAAAAACAAGAAGGAAAGACTCATCAATAGTCGGAATTATAAATAGCCGTATTCCCTAGTGTTGCTTTAGTAGAGGCATACACACACGCGCACACACACATACTCGAGGAAGCAAGAGAAAATTTACTGAAGATGAAACGAAAGAGATGCGAGATGGAAGAGACAATGAAGAAGAGGAAGATGACAGAGATTGGATCCGCCATTGAAGAACTCTCTGTTCTTTCCATAGCCAAGACCACAATAGTTACCACCGAAACAGAATCCACCAACATCATCAATTTACCTCTGAAGCCTCTCCTTTCTTTCTGCAGATTAATCATCCAAGTTCTTGGTATTTGAATTAAATCTTATGGTGTTTAAAAAAAATATATTTTTGGTGGAGAGTTAACGTTAAAGAGATTGTTCTTCTAGTTTCCGAATACAGCTCACCACTGTTTGGTTTTCTTGAATTACAGCATAACTAGTTCCTGCAATGGTAGTCCTGAAACTTTGTTGATTGATTGCAGATAAGATTGGCCCGACAATGGCTGTTCTCCGACAAGACATTGATCAAAATATTCAAGTAATTAATTTTGTCTTTTTGTATGTTTAATACTAGTAAACATACGCATCGTTTTCAATGCTCGTAAT
The DNA here is from genome assembly GCA_900406465.1 of Noccaea caerulescens. Taxonomy (NCBI): domain Eukaryota; kingdom Viridiplantae; phylum Streptophyta; class Magnoliopsida; order Brassicales; family Brassicaceae; genus Noccaea; species Noccaea caerulescens. The sequence goes on from OVBC01000142.1 coordinate 57,674, forward strand.
CACTTGCGTAACCCAATTTATAAATATGTAAATTAATTTTCTTACGCTATAGTATACTATTATTTTTCCTTTGCTACCCTCTAAAGTTCAACGTATAATTAGTAAGTATGATTAAAAAACTGATGTTTCGACTCGATGTCCAAGAAAATTTCATCTCTTTCGACACGTGGACCCATCTACACCTTTACGTTGCTTTCAGGATCATTTTCGTCATTTCCTTGAATCTCTATCGAATGAATGGACCTCGTTTTTCCCCCTTGTTATTAATGATTTTATCAGTTATCTAATTTAACACATTATGTTTGTTGATTTGGTGTAGAGATTGGAGACGATGTGGGAATCTGATCCTATTCTCTACTCAAACTTGGTTGAGATACTGAGAAAAGAAGCAAAGGAAGGATCCTCTAGGAAGCCTAAAAGCTGTAGCAGAGCTGCTCTTTGGCTAACGAGGTACGGTATCATTTCTCGTGCAATTAAATTTATCACAAACCGGTTTAGTTCAAACCATATAGTAACCCCAAAAAACGATTAATATTTTTAACAATTGAATTCCACAATATTTAGAGCGATGGATTTTACGTTGGCCCTATTGCAACGGCTGGTCAAAGACATGTCACAAAACATGGAACAAGCCGTAGAAGAAAGTTATAATTTGACTATAAAACCATGGCATGGATGGATATCTTCTGCTGCGTTCAAGGTATGATTATATATTAATGTTCATTAACTCGAAAGAGAAACAAATTATTCTCATAACAATTTTTTGGGATGTGCTTGTGTTTGTCTTAAGGTGGCTCTTAAGCTGGTTCCAAACAACAACACATTCATCAATGTACTTTCGGCGAAAGACGAGAGTGTTGAAAATGATATAAGTAGTTTAATTTCTTTGCTCATTCCACTTCTAAGCCAACTCCATTCTATTCTGGTAAGGATTTTTTTTAACAGAGAGAGATCTATATAGTTTTGTGTATATCATTGTGATAGTTTTGATTTGTTTTTTTTTTTCCTGATTTTTTTTTTTTTTTGTTGGGGTAGGAATCGTATGAAGTGCACAAACTAAAGTCAACATGAGAAAGAGAACCGAAGAGAAGGACTCAAGGGTATAGTTTGGTTGTAACACAAAGTCTAACTTGTAGCATCAGTTTTTGATGAGTTTTTATCAAATTTCTTTCTAATGAGTTATTTATCTAACTGCTTTATCATGCAAATGATAACCTTTCTGGTGTATGAGTTTGTATGGAACATATATACAAATAGAGTTGTGTATATATGCTCATGCATGCACAAAATCATTTTCATGTTAATTTCAGTTTGAGTCCTTTTACTATTTTGTGATACTACGTAAAATCCTCCAATTTCCTCTCCTGAATTGAAAATGATTACTCTGTTTAAGAATAAACCATGGCTAGTTGATCAGTCAGATCTAATTTAGTTATAAGTTAGAATATAGTTCCAATTAACCATCAAGATTCCAGTCTAAATTATTGTAGATCATATTGGCGAAAACCTGAAAATTAAAAAACCTGAAAAAACAATTTGGAGCCCATTCTAACATTACTGGCCCAATATGTCTTTCTGTGGGGAAAGTGGCCCAAAAACTAGCCTCATCTCGTTTTCTTTCTCCGAAGTTTTGTTTTTGGTTTGGGTAACAGGCAAGCTAATTAAAAAGCAACAAATAAGATATAAATTAGAAAAATGACAATGATGTTACTGTCACCAAGTTATCATAAATTTTTTTTTTTTTTTTTCTTACAACTTAACAAGCTAAAATATTTAAGTTTAGTTATGTTTTTCTTTTCTCGGATTTCATTCCTCATCATTTAACCATTATAGGACATAAGTTTTTCTTGTTACATACTTTATTATTTTGTTATAAATAAAACTTTATCTTTTATATAACGCTCTAAATTATCATATAAAAAAAAAAATACTATCTTTCAGATAAAATAGTCCATTATTTGCCATCTCCTCCTACTATTCTTTCATTTTCTAATAGTATGAAATCTCTCCTCCTACGATTCTTTCATTTTCTAATAGCATCAAAACGTGGATATAATAGATTAACTAATAAAATTATTTTAATACAGAAAGTAGAAATGACGTAAGTTGTAAAGAATGTATATAATCAGCTTGATCACATGCTAAAAAAGTACATTTGTTACTATATGATTTATAAAGAAATTTCAAGGTTGAGTTACTCTTCATCCCCCTTCCATTACTCGTTATTCTTCACACTCTTCATATTTTCATAAAACGACTATTTGATTATTTTTTTTCTCGAAAGTGTTGTGCTGACTGATTTGAGAAGCATATTGAAAGTATGCACGATGACATATCTCGGAGAATAATATGTACGTGATCAACATATGGGAAGCTTGATCACTAAGGAGACTAAGGATATGCACGATGACATATCTATGTGTGTGTGTGTGGTACACTAAATAGAACGAACAAATCCACCCAAGTTGATTTTCCGAAATTTTCTGACTGTGTTTCGTTGTTTCATATTTTACTCAATCCTTGGAAATTGGAATAGGAAAGCATTCACATTTTTCTAAATCCGCCATAGACGGCCGAGAAATGAAACGGCGGCTCGAGGATGTGCAACGGAGGAGACATCAGCTACACCTACAGAAACCAAGGTTCTTTATCTCTTTCCTTTCCTTGACGACTAACAAACAATTACCTTTAAAATATTACTAAAACCAGAGAAGAGAGATTTTTATTTTTTTTATTTGTTCAATCATTCGTGAATGAATCGAGATCCGTCATTGTCGTGTGTCCTCCTCATGTGGGTCCATAGTGAGCGGAGAGCACATATACAGATCCAAAGTTTTTAATTTTTACGTATGCAGTTGCAACTACCCATCTAATGATTGTAGTACGCCCAAGTTTCAACCCCGCATCAGATTGTAAAGACAAACTAACGCCGCTAATGCCATCAATCATCTTTTTTACTCCACTAAAGATTTGGGATTACAAATAGGAGATAGCTGGACTTTGATTAAAGTCAGATTTTTTTTTCGTTTTGTAAATGATTGAGCTCTGTTGCTGCTTCTACAATGGTGGTTTCGATTGGTACGGTTTACACATTTTTAAACTCAAAAGTCTCTTACTTTGCCTTTTCTTCAATTCTTGGGTTACTTGTTTCACTGCTTAATTTTCATTTTTTTTTTTTTTTAAACGTTTGTGATATTCTTGGGTTGTGTGTGAGGTTCTTGTATCTAACGAGTTATAATAATTCTTGATAGTTATATTGGTGGGTCTTGTGATATTCACCTTCTTGGAATCTTGTGTTCCTTAAAAGACAAAAAGTTCTATTAATAAACTATATATTATGCTTTTAAAAGTGTTCATGGTTTGCTAATTTTTCTCTCTTTGTCGTTTTTTTTAATGATGTAGGGGGCTTTCCATGGTGTGACGTTGAGTTGAATTTGGCATCTTATTGCTTCCAAAGAACCGCCATAGATCTTGTAAATATATTCTTCCTCTGCATCTTCTACTTGCTCTTGATAGCTGGTTGTGTTGTTTCCAGACGTTGTATTGTCCGGCGCCGCAAGACAAGCTGGATCTTTGTGGCTGCTGCTGTATGTTGTGCTGTTACTAGCATCATTTTCCTTGGTGTTGGACTGAAAATTCTTTTTTATGATGCTAATGACGTCAATGAAATCTCCTGGGCTGCTTGCTTCGTTGAATGGATCATCTGGGTCTCACTTGCGGTTTCGCTGCTTGTTAACGGCTCAAAGTGGATTGAGATTCTTGCTTCTCTTTGGTGGGTATCTTTTGCTTTGCTGGATTCAGGAGCAAAGATTGAGCTACTTTCGCAGGGAAAAGGCATCAGAGCGTTGGACATCATTACCTGGCTGATGAGCCTTTTGCTTCTCCTTTGCTCCTGTATAAATCTCAGAGCGTCTCCTGCTCAAGATTGCAATGAAACAGGCCTTTCTGATCCTTTGCTAACTGAAAAGCCTCGAAAAAACTCTGCGAGGTTAGCAACAGCTGGCTTTTTCAGTATCCTGACATTCTCGTGGATGAATCCTTTACTCTCTTTGGGTTTCAAGAAACCATTATCCCGAGAAGATATCCCAACTGTAGTCCCGGAGGATGAGGCTGAGTTAGCTTACAATAAATTCTCTCAAGCATGGGCTACTCTTCTCACAGAGGGAAGCTCAAAGAATAAAAGAAACTTGGTGTTTAGAGCGGTTGCCAAAGTTTACTTCAAGGAAAACATATTCATAGCAGTTTGTGCCTTTTTGAGAACCGTTGCTGTTGTATCTCTTCCACTAATGCTATATGTCTTTGTGGACTATGCAAACAGCGACCAGAGGGATCTCCGCGTTGGCTTTTTCAACTTAGCTTGTCTAGTTATGCTGAAGCTAGTTGAGTCCTTGTCGATGAGACATTGGTATTTTGCAGCAAGAAGATCAGGGATGAGGATTAGATCAGCGCTAATGGTCGCTGCATACAAAAAGCAGTTAAAGTTATCAAGCTTGGGGAGGAAAAGGCATTCATCTGGAGAGATTGTGAATTACATCGCGGTGGATGCATATCGAATGGGAGAATTCTTGTGGTGGTTCCACTCGGGATGGAGCTTTATTCTGCAGCTTTTGCTTTCAACAGCTGTGCTTTTTGGTGTAGTTGGAGTTGGAGCTTTACCTGGTTTATTTTTACTTCTATTGTGTGGTCTCCTAAATCTACCATTTGCAAAGATGTTACAGAACTGCCAGACACAGTTCATGATTGCGCAGGATAAGCGTTTAAGGTTAACCTCAGAGATTCTGAACAGTATGAAAGTCATTAAGCTGCAGTCATGGGAAGAGGAGTTCAAGAAACAGATAGAGTCTTGTCGTGATGATGAATTCAAATGGTTGGCTAAGGCTCAGCTGACAAAGGCATTTGGTACTTTCTTGTATTGGATGTCTCCAACAATTGTTTCTTCTGTTATCTTTGTGGGATGTGCTTTGTGGAAGAGCGCACCGCTGAATGCAAGCACCATCTTCACGGTTTTAGCTACACTAAGAGTGATGTCAGAGCCTGTTAGAATTATACCTGAGGCGATAGCTGCTGTAATCCAAGTCAGTGTCTCTTTCGATAGGCTAAACAACTTTCTCCTTGACGACGAGCTCAAGATTGATGAGATTGAAAGAAGTGGTCTGGAGAAATCTGGAACAGCAGTTGACATACAAGCAGGTAACTTCAGTTGGGATCCAGAAACTAAGATTCCGACTATTCAAAATATAAATTTGGATATCAAGCGTGGGCAGAAAGTTGCGGTTTGTGGACCAGTTGGGGCAGGAAAATCATCAGTTTTGCATGCAGTACTTGGAGAAATGCCTAAAGTTTCCGGAACTGTAAGCAAAGCAGCCTCCAAGACTTTCTCCTTTTTTTATGTTCATTTTGATATATGTATGTTTGTTCAAAGATGTTTCCTTTATGTTGTCTTATTGAAACAGGTAAAGGTCTTCGGGTCCATCGCTTATGTTTCTCAGAGTTCTTGGATCCAAAGTGGTACCATCAGGGACAATATCCTCTATGGAAAGCCCATGGATACCACAAGATACAATGCTGCTATTAAAGCATGTGCGTTGGATAAGGACATAGATGGGTTTGGACATGGTGATCTCACAGAAATAGGACAAAGAGGGCTTAACTTGAGTGGAGGACAAAAGCAAAGGATTCAGCTGGCACGTGCTGTCTATGCAGACGCTGATGTTTACCTTCTTGATGATCCTTTTAGTGCCGTGGATGCACATACAGCTGGATTTCTTTTTCATGTAAGTGAGAACATTGCTCTTGAAGAAGGTTTTATATAAGACTGCTTCTTAACATGTTTTATTGTGACTGCAGAAATGTGTAGAGGACTCGCTAAGGGAGAAAACTGTCATTCTGGTCACTCACCAAGTCGAGTTTCTCTCAGAAGTTGATCAAATTCTGGTAAAACTTGAGTAGTAGCAGATTAACAAACACTCTTTGTCTTAGCCGTTTGATGTTTAAAGATTAATGATGTTGATCAGGTTATGGAGGAAGGAAGAATCACTCAGTTAGGAAAGTATGAGGAGCTCTTAATGATGGGGACTGCATTCAAACTGCTCGTGAATGCTCATAATGATGCAGTAACTGTATTACCTTTAGCTAGTAATGAAAGTCTAGGAGATCTTAAGAAAGGAGGTAGAGACAGAGAGACAGGAAACATCGAGGTTCTCAAAAAAATCGAAGAATATATCGGAACAGCGGATATTCCAGGGGCACAACTTACACAGGAAGAAGAAAAAGAGACGGGTTATGTTGGGTTGAAACCTTTCTTGGACTATTTCCGTGTCTCCCAAGGATGGTTTCTCTTATGGTCAAGCGTATTGGGTCAGGTTGGCTTTGTAGTTTTTCAGGCTGCATCAACATACTGGCTGGCTTATGGCATTGGGATCCCTAAACTCACTGCCACAATGCTTATTGGAGTCTATAGCATTATCTCAACTCTTAGTGCTGGTTTTGTATACACGAGAGCTGTTACAGCTGCCCATCTTGGACTAAAAGCTTCGAAAGCTTTCTTCTCTGGTTTCACAAATGCAGTCTTCAAAGCCCCGATGCTTTTCTTTGATTCTACTCCCGTTGGACGCATTCTCACTAGAGTAAGACCGCTTTGCTTACATGTCTATGAATATCACTACAGCTGAATGGAGTGATATAAATGAATGTAACTTTGGCAGGCATCTTCTGATGTGAACGTCTTGGACTTTGACATTCCGTTTGCATTCATATTTGTGGTAGCACCTGCTGTTGAGCTCATTGCAGCTCTATTCGTCATGACATATGTGACATGGCAAGTAATTATCATCGCTCTTCTTGCTTTGGCAGCCACGAAAGTTGTTCAGGTACATGTTTCGAACTTACATATTTTCTTAGTTGGTTTATGCAGCCTAGAAGTTACTTGTTAACATCCCCCCTCTTCTTTGAAAAAGGATTACTATTTAGCCTCTGCAAGGGAGCTGATTAGGATCAACGGAACAACCAAAGCTCCAGTGATGAATTATGCTGCAGAAACCTCACTTGGAGTGGTGACAATACGTGCCTTTGGAACGGTAGAGAGATTCTTTAAGAACTACCTAAACCTAGTGGACGCAGATGCCGTGCTGTTCTTTATGTCTAATGCAGCCATGGAGTGGGTGATTCTGAGGATAGAGACTCTGCAGAATGTGACTTTATCCACTTGTGCACTTCTACTTATCCTTATTCCCAAGGGCTACATAGCACCAGGTACCTGTGTTTTTGTACCTCATCACATCTTCAGGCGATTTTTGCTGTTAACTTTACATGTTTCATAGCCAATGGAAGTATAGATATGAGATCTTTATTTGGAAGAGTTGATTATATTTGTTCAGGATATCCATCAAACTAAAAAGTTCTGCATGAAATTGTGCCTTTGTGTTGCAGGCCTAGTTGGGCTTTCGTTATCTTATGCATTAACACTGACACAGACTCAAGTGTTTTTGACACGATGGTATTGCACCTTATCGAACTCTATCATTTCGGTGGAGAGGATAAAACAGTATATGAGCATACCAGCAGAACCTCCTGCAGTTGTGGATGATAGTAGACCACCTTCCTCATGGCCTTCCAATGGTACAATTCACTTGCAGGAGCTTAAGGTAAAAATAAACATTACTTGTTATAAGATGATGGTTTTAAATAATGGTTATAAGGTAAAAATAAACATTACTTGAATAATGTTTTGACTCTTTTTTTTTCCTTTTCTTTTTGCAGATAAGATATCGCCCCAATGCTCCGTTGGTTCTCAAAGGAATCTCTTGCACATTCAGGGAAGGGACAAGAGTAGGAGTTGTAGGTAGGACAGGAAGTGGGAAAAGCACTTTAATCAGTGCTTTGTTTCGCTTGGTGGAACCATCAAGTGGTTGCATATTGATTGATGGCATTGACATAAGTAAGATTGGCCTAAAAGACCTGAGAACAAAACTCAGCATCATTCCTCAAGAACCAACTCTTTTCCGTGGCTGCATAAGAACCAACCTTGATCCTTTAGGTGTTTACTCCGACGATGAAATATGGAAGGTGAAAGAAGAAACAAGAATGAGATTTCTATATATCAAATAATTTAAAACTTTCCTGAGGAACCATTCCTTTTGCATACAGGCTCTCGATAAGTGCCAGCTAAAGACGACGATTAGCAATCTGCCTAATAAACTTGATTCTTCAGGTAATTGTAAAAAAAAAAAAACAGTAATGTTTTCGTTTCACCAATTGGTCTTTACACTCATATGTTCATCTTTTATTGTTGGTGTGACGAAATGTGAAGTGAGTGATGAAGGAGAGAACTGGAGCGTGGGACAGAGACAGCTGTTCTGTCTTGGCAGAGTATTGTTGAAGAGAAACAAAATATTGGTGTTGGATGAAGCTACAGCTTCCATCGATTCAGCCACTGATGCAATCATTCAGAGAATCATAAGAGAAGAGTTTGCAGAGTGCACCGTGATAACAGTTGCACATAGAGTACCAACGGTCATAGACAGTGACATGGTCATGGTTCTCTCCTTTGGTAAACATCTTATCTCTCTTTCATCTTTTAAACCTATCGTGAACCTATATGGACGCTCATGCATGAGTCATGACCAAACAGGTGATCTTGTGGAGTATAACGAGCCTTCAAAGCTGATGGAGACTGGTTCTTACTTTTCCAAGCTTGTTGCTGAGTATTGGGCAAGTTGCAGAGGAAATTCTTCTTCTCAGAACCTTCATGCCCAAATTTAGAATGATACGATTATTTGTTACCTTTTTTACTTAATTAATACTTAAAAAGTTAAAAGTATATTTAGTTACGTATGCATATATATTTCATATTTAATACAGTTACAGGAGAATCTCAAAGTGCATGACATATGTGTAGAAACCATCAATCAGTTATTATTTGTGCCTCTTAATCAAAGTATATTAATTTCATTCACATGTAAAAAATATTATTCTTTTAGTACCTAAAGACTATTATTGTATATACTACTCAGCGTGCTGATAACGTCTACTACTTTTTTTTTTTTTTTGATAAAGTATAACGTCTACTATTTTCTTAGTTGGTTTATGCAGCCTAGAAGTTACTTGTTAACATCCCCCCTCTTCTTTGAAAAAGGATTACTATTTAGCCTCTGCAAGGGAGCTGATTAGGATCAACGGAACAACCAAAGCTCCAGTGATGAATTATGCTGCAGAAACCTCACTTGGAGTGGTGACAATACGTGCCTTTGGAACGGTAGAGAGATTCTTTAAGAACTACCTAAACCTAGTCGATGCAGATGCCGTGCTCTTCTTTCTGTCTAATGCAGCCATGGAGTGGGTGATTCTGAGGATAGAGACTCTGCAAAATGTGACTTTATTCACTTGTGCACTTCTGCTTATCCTTATTCCCAAGGGCTACATATCTCCAGGTACATGAATTATCAACCTCATCACATCTTCCAGCGATTTGTACTTTTAACTTGAGCTTTCCTTTGGAAGAACTTCGCTATAATAGTTCAAAATATTCATCAAACTGAAAGGTTCTGAATGAACGTTGTGCCTTTGTGTGATATGGCTTGGAGATCTTATTTTCGTAAAAGAAAGAAACAGAATG
>OVBC01000143.1:0-67256 GCA_900406465.1 Noccaea caerulescens
ACTTTTTAAAAAAAAACAATGTTTGGGTACATAAAATGAAATTCCCCAATTAAGAAAGTATAATTTAGAATTTTATATTACAATATAGGGTTAAAATTTTAGGCATGTGTTATAATTTTGTAAATTTAGAGGTAATTAATTGTTTTATGCCAAAGGAAATCATATTGCAAAAGACAAACACGTTAATATGTATTTGAGACAATGATGGTTAATCGGGGCTTTATTTTTTTTACCGCTTACGGCTTTATACCTCTAGGCACGGCTCTGCTATCATATAACCTACAAGTCTGTATGAAACTCATATATATATATATATATATGAAAGGTAAGGAATGTGCATGAATTATATTGAACTCGTTGGATCAGATATACTAGATTAATTTTTCTTCTAATCTTGAGATGGAATCTGTTGAGAAAGAATCATGATTATGAAAAAACATTTTATTGTTTTGTATGTGCAACAATTATGAAAACAGTTAAGACCCGATATTAATCCTAATAAACATGGGCTTATATAGTATTGATCTGATACGGGCCGAAAATATAAACTAAAGGCCCAAGTGATCGGATCAATCAAAACTAGGGTTTAGTCTCTTCCTTCGTTCCTCATATAAAATATTTTAGCCGCCTCTGACGCAGAATAGAGCTTCCTCCGCTGCTTCACCTTTCAGGTTCGTTTCTCTCCTCCGACCTCGTCGCTTCTCTCGCTTCGTCTTCTTCGTTTACTGTATAACACTCTGATTCCACGAGCTCTCTATATAAACGTTTTTCGATTTCTGCTGATACTAAAAAAAATCGTAGCTGAAAATGAAGGTTTTTACTCAAAAACTTGAGATCTAATTGTTTGCTTTCCGTGGTTTCCAGGTTCTGAGATTCCTAAACTGAGAGAAACTCAAGATGAGGTACTTCAAAACATCTTGGCCCGATTTTCATATAGATCTCTAATTGCCATAGTTTTAGCCACCGGTTTTATCTGATTCACATGCTTAGATTGATGGCTTAGGTAGTAAATTGTATTTTGATTCAATGAATCATACACAAGTTTTGATGTTTTGTTGATATAATTCTGGTGAAATGGGATTGCGTTGTGATATAGTAAGCTTCAGAGCGAGGCTCTTAGAGAAGCCATCACAACCATCAAGGCCAAATGTGAGGAGAAGAAACGTAACTTTGTGGAGACAGTGGAGCTTCAGATTGGTTTGAAGAACTATGACCCACAAAAGGACAAGCGTTTCAGTGGATCTGTCAAGCTCCCACACATTCCTCGCCCAAAGATGAAGATCTGTATGCTTGGAGATGCTCAGCATGTTGAGGAGGTGATTATTCATATAATCTCTCTTTGCTTTTGAAATGTTTCATTGCATTGCTTTTGTTTATTTCGGAGCTTGATGCGAAGTGTTTTGATGATTTTAGGCGGAGAAAATGGGACTAGACTATATGGATGTTGAGGCATTGAAGAAGCTTAACAAGAACAAGAAGCTTGTTAAGAAGCTTGCGAAGAAGTACCATGCTTTCTTGGCTTCGGAGTCTGTTATTAAGCAGATTCCTCGTCTTCTTGGTCCTGGTTTGAACAAGGCAGGCAAGTGTTTCTATTGGATAAACTCTAAAGTTTGTTCTTTACTTTGTCTGAGCTTTCTTTTGTGTTTACTTTGATTGTATCAGGAAAGTTCCCAACGCTAGTGAGTCACCAAGAGTCGTTGGAAGGGAAGGTGAATGAGACGAAAGCGACGGTGAAGTTTCAGTTGAAGAAAGTGTTGTGTATGGGTGTCGCTGTTGGTAACCTTTCAATGGAAGAGAAGCAGCTCTTTCAGAATGTGCAGATGAGTGTTAACTTCCTTGTCTCGCTCTTGAAGAAGAATTGGCAAAACGTAATGATTCTTGATTACTTGTTTACTAATCTATTCTCTTCTTCTTCTTCCCTAAACACCTCTCTCTAATCTCTTTTTCTTTTTATTTGAATGTTTTTGCAGGTAAGGTGTTTGTACTTGAAGAGCACCATGGGACCACCACAAAGGATCTTTTGAGAGCTATCTCTATCTCTCTCTGCTTCTTCATCATCGAATTTTGCTTTTGTGTGTTCTTTTTGTTTAAGAGATCTGTGCTTAAGATATGGTTTGGATTGATATTAGCAGAAGATTTTTTTTGTTTGACAATATATGCAATGTTCGGTTCTACAATATTTGCTCAGAATTCTATTTTATCGCTCTATTATCGCCGTTTATTGCTTAGGTTGTTAGTATGAAATATCATTTTAAAACTCACAAATTTTCGACCTTCACTATCTCTTCGCGTATTCTTTATTGTTTTGAATAAAGTCGAATTTTTTTTATTATCTTTCCAAAAATATCGCTGGTTAGCTTATTAATAACGTATTAAGGCAGTTGGTGGAATCGAAAACGTAGCTATGCATTTTAGATGGACAACAAATTAGAAAGAAAAGTCTATTATTCCACGAATAGACATGCATTTAGTAGTTTAATCATGCATTAAGTAGTTGAAAATTTGTTTCTCTACTTTATCCAATGACTAAAAAGTTAAATGTTCATACACAGTTACATCTAATCAATTTTTGCATTTTTTTTTTTTTGGTTTGGGTATGATTTGTCATCTCCATTCTCATGAACTAAACATATTTGTTATCTTTTCTTCTTTCTTTTTGCAAAATCTCGCAACTGAGACCTTCCGAAATTCTCATTCTTCGCGATTATACAGCTGTGCAGTTTTTTTCTTTTTCTGAATGAATGTAAAAAAAATTTCAACCCAAACTTTTTTTTTTACAGATAGTGCTTGAGCTTTGTTTGAAAAGAAACAGAGTTACATCAGATAAAAGTACTCTTGACTTGTAGTTGTCTTAGCTCATTATTTTCAACTCTATTGTGTGATGTTTGACTATCAGCGTTTATAGTTCAATTAGCATACCTTTTTGGCCAAGAAATATTGCAATGTTTAGTTATTAGAGATTAGGAGAAGAGAGGATTTGCAAAATAGTGCAAGTTTCGTCGATTTGTGTCGACATAATAATTTAAAGAGAAACTAATCAATGAGTATAAATTATTTTTAAAAAGGTACCACCTTAGGGCCTTACTGTTGCGGGACGTCCAATGGTTTCAGTCAAGGGACGGTGTCGTAAGATTGTATTGTAATGACAACTTCCAACTTTTGGCCTTTGGTCTCATTCATCCACCAACAAAAGGCCATTACGTAACTTAAGTATTCAATATTATAATACTTAAACTGTTATTACAATTTTTATAATACTTATTAACATATTGTTTATTTTGTCATGAAAACAGTTAAGCTTATAGCGGTCGTGTAGAGCCCCGGTGTTTTGTTGATTGCCAAGCAAACATTATTTCAAGAAACCAAGATCCCAATTTAGTTATGGTTACTTTGTTAATAACATAATCACAAATTGTTTGTGTCATTAGATTTAAGTGTAGAGTCCAATATTACGATTTTGGAGTCCATATTGATTTTACACTTTGTTTAATTGGCCATAAGTGTGGTAACAAAAAAAAGTTTTCGAGGTTAGGATTGACCAAAGATCAAAAAGTCTAGTTATCACCTTAAAAGGTTTATTAAATTGAATTAAAATCTAACTTGCTTCTGGTATAAACTTATTCTTATGTCTAAGAGGTTTTCATACTCTTCTTCTAAAACTATTTTCTATCACACATAATATATAAAGCTTTGTCATTTTTCAGTTTTATGCAACATATTCTGTAATTTTAATAATTAAAGATTGCAGCAATGCGTGTTAAAATGCATATAAAAAATTACAAGTATTTACATTCTGAGTTGTATCTATTTTTTATATAGTTAATTCTATTTTGTTTTTTATATTCAACGAAATTACGAACTTTGATGTTATATTTTCAGGCTGACTGTAGTCTTAACACAAATATATATAAAGTTTTCAAATAATTAGCTCATAAGTATATTTTCAGGATAACTAAAGTTTCCAAATAGTTAGTCAAGTCTAATTCAGTAGCGTTATGACCAGACTAGTAAAATTATAGATTTCAGGATATATTATGTTAACAAACTTGATTCAATCAGATAATTTAAAATTAATTAAGATACTCGATTAATTAATCAGATAAACTTGATTCAATCCATATACATTGTTAGAACAACAAATAATAAAAAACAGAAGAAAATTACTATATTGAAAATCAAAATTCTTTTTGATAAAAAAATCAGTGTTTTTATTCTTCCATTTAAATTTAACCGAGATGTCATTGTAGTTACGAAAATATATTTTGTAATTAATAGAAAGACATAAAAGTTGAAACAATACAAAAAACGAAAAAAAAGAAATGAAAAATAATACTAAGAAAAAAAAAAAAAGATTTAGCCGTCAAAGGGTGGCAAGTTGGGCCGTGACGGCCTTCCAAAAGCCACACTGCCTTCCCTTTTTATAATTCCTTCTCTCTCTCTCTCTCTCTCCTCCACCAAACCCTCTCGTTGTCTCCGCCTCCTCCTTCACTTTTCCCCTCTCTCTCTCTCTCTGTAAGTTTCATGCTTTAAGCTCCTGAGATTTGTTTGATCTATGATTAGATTCGATTCCTTATGCTGTTTTTTGATCTGATAAGCGACGTTTACGTGTTTGTTGTTTTTTATCGACTTCTTAGTGGGGACTGGGGACAAAAAGTATTTTTTTTGATTTCGTCTCCGCTATCTTGACAGTGATTGATTTTTCTGTCATCGACTAGAATCTCCAGATTTAGGGATTTTTGTGATGGAGATGCTAATCGAAGTCAATAAAACGCTAAATCATCTTTTAGTTTCAAATATTAAAATCAACATCCAAGCGATTGATGTCGTTGATCTTTTTTAGATAAGAACAAAAGCATGATTAGTGATATTTGATAACTAGTCATTAGTGCTAATCCTTGTTTTGGAGCATCGAGTGAAGAGCTATATAGCTTTTAAGCTTGCATCTTCTCATTACGCTCCATATAGTAAAAAACTTCACATCACTTTTGCAAATTGGAAACATATTTTCTAGTCTCCATTAGCTACTTGTGATGCACATTTGTCACAATTGTGTTACTTTTTGGGTCTCAGTTTGATTTCGATATTATGATGCACATTTGTCACATCTTTGAAGTGGTATTGTTGGAACTTGTTCAAAAGCAAGGTTAATTTTTGTTACCGATAATGAAGAAGACTAAACCTTTAAAACTTGTGGAAACGCAGGTGAAGAAGAAACAACAAAAATGGCGACAGTGAGAATCTCTTCCACTAGCATGACCAAAGCGGTTCTTAGAAGCCAGCCTACGAACAAGCTCATAGCGAACAAGAGCCAGCAAATCTCCGTTGGATCGATCAATAAAGTCTCGAGATCATTCGGGTTGAAATGCTCGGCGAACTCCGGTGCCACCATGTCTGCGGTATACAAGGTCAAGCTCATAGGACCCGAAGGTCAAGTAAACGAGTTCGAGGTCGAAGACAGCCAATACATATTGGATGCAGCTGAAGAAGCAGGAGTTGACGTTCCTTACTCTTGCAGAGCTGGTGCTTGTTCGACTTGCGCCGGCAAGATCGAGAAAGGCGAAGTTGACCAGAACGACGGTTCGTTTCTTGACGACGACCAGTTGGAGGCAGGTTATGTGTTGACCTGTGTGGCTTACCCGCAGTCGGACTGTGTGATTCATACCCACAAGGAAGAAGATCTCTTCTAAGCTTACGGGGGTTCTCTGTTTTGGTCATGATGCAAAAATTGTTATTTTGGAGGTTATTATTATCACTTTTCTTTGATGTGTGTTTTTAAGCTACGATGCATTTGTATGAAAACGGTCTCAGGAATATGCCCTTTTTTAGTGTTCATCAAGCGTCACTTGGGTTGCATTCAACTGGTTAATAAAATGGTCACAAGATTCTGGTTCTTTATTGGTTTGGTTTGGTTCTTGTTAATCGTTTCTTGAAGTTTCTTGAATTTTGTATGCCTAAGGTCATCCACAATTCGCAAGAACATCATATGTAACATTTGCCTACAACTGGCCAAGATACTTCTTGAACATTTTGTCATTTTCTTTGACAAATACTCCATAGATTAAAGCATTATTGTGATAACACTACCCAAAAGATCAGATAAATATATTTGGCTCTTTTGCAAACATTAGGATGACATTGATCAACAGAATAAAAGGCAAAATATAACGGAAGAAACAAATTCAATAGCTTTTATACGAGAATTCTTTACAGAACTTTTTGTTCATATGCTATTACGTTCTTTTTTTTTTTCTTCTAACAAAAGAAAAGAAGTACACATTGACAAAAAGGGAAGGTTTTACCCCCAAAATACCTCCAGTTCTTGCTTTGCAGATACCGGAGAACAAGCGAACGAACGAGCAGAGAAAGGCGTTCTCAAAATTTTCTCCATCTGCATCATCATTGCAACATATTAGTGTCATAGAAGTAAGAAAACAGAGAGCGCAAATACATATAAAATGCTCAGGAAAGTTACAAGACACTAAGGCTTTGGCATGAGAACATGGTTTTGATTTCATTCATAAATGCAAACATGACAGTAACCAAGAATGCTATAACAAGAGAATGAAAACATGAAAAAACATTGATTTGAGAAATTACCTCAAGCCAAAAGCATCTAGGAGAGCTAAGCTACCTTCGTAATATCTAAACAAAAAAATACAGAAACAACAAAGCTAATGGAAAACTAGTCAGTTACAGATGGCGAGCGTCCCCTTCGTTTCATCGGCACACCCATAGTCCAAGCTTAGCTCGGTTAACGGTGAGATGTTCTCCATTGCAAAGAGCATGACTCGAGGGTACCTCAAGTTGCTATGGTCACAACACACAAACTGTACCATCACGTTTGGTTCTCTGCTGTGACGAATGTAAGAAGCTACATTCCTCATCCTCGACACATCCATCGCATAATCCAACGCAGGGAGAGATGGATATTCCGGCTGATCTGAGTATACTTGAGATAAATCACCCCAGTTCCTCCACTTTTCTATGAACCCTCTCGGATAGATCATACGATCCCCATTCATCGACATAACCCCGCCTTCGTCTCTTGTGAGTATTATACCCGCATACTCGCATACGAAAGCCCCGGCTTGAATCACATCGAGAGTCCTGACACTCCAGCCTGCTTCCTCCGATCTGAAAACCTCCAGGTTATATCTCAACCCCTTCTGCGTCACACGGTTCTTGCACCTCGGGCCGCACTTGCAAGATACCCCGCATTCGAAAACCACGGATCTCCCTCTCAAAAGAACCCCAGCATCGTCATAAGCAAGCTCGCCGCCGTTCTTCCTTACACAAGAACAATCGTCATTACTGCAGGAGTCTTTACAGTCGCACCCAGTCTCTCCCTGAGCAGAAACTGAATGAGTGATGATAGATTTCGCCAGATAGTCACAGCACAACGGTTCTTGATCACTATCTATGTCATTATACAGATACAACGCAACGTTCTCCTTTTGGCAAGCTTTGTCCCACCTTATATACCCATTAGGCCTACCCTCCAACGGTGTCTTTCTAAGTCTTTCCGCTAACTTCATCATCGAACTACCCATCTTTGCTTGACCTTCCATTCTCACTAGCCTAAACTTATACACTCTGAAACCAGACTTCCCCGGATCTAGCCAGTGATCTACAATCTTATACAAACCATCATACACATAAACCTTTGAGCTAACACTGTTCTCGTACTTCAATCCTCTAATCACACGTACCTCAATATCATAGTGCCTACTTCTCTCCATTGCTAGATTCCCACCTTCTAGCCTCTGGTCTTGACACTGCCTGTGGAACTTATCTTGACCACCGTGACCTGTGTAAACCAGAACGTCTCCTGTGTCTTCGTCATCCTCGTAACCACCTGAGACGATAACGCTTGTGGCTATAGGCTCGCCGTTGGAGCTCCGCTGAGACGTTAAGAAATCGATTCCGGCTTGTGGCTGGCCGTGTAAGCCCACCACGCACATTTCCGCACGGTAAAAGAAGATGTCGCCGATCTCAATTCCAGGGATTGCGCCGACGATGTGTCTCTCCTGGTTCAGCCACAAGAGACGTTGTTTCATCAGTGTCGCAGCCATGGTATCGCCCCTGGGTTTGCGCCGGGGACTACGCCTCATCTCCTCCGCGATGATATGAATCCGGAGAGCGTCGTAGATCATCCGGGTTCGTTTCACGAGTTCTCGGTGGTGTTTCTGTTGCTCGTGCCCTAGATTAACAACCCTCCCTAGCTCTTGCGGTCTTCGGAATTTCTGTGGAAGACGAGACGAGACAGCGTTGGTGGAAACGCGGTTATCCCAACATCCCAGTGGCGCATGCACCACCAAAGGCTGGTGATTTTGGTCGTCTGGTACGGCGGTGATTGCGCCGGAAACCGAACCGTTTGGAAAGAACTCGTCGAATCCCTCGAGCCCCTGTGTGGCGAATGCCGAATAGAAAAGCTTGGAGACACGCTCATACTCGGCGTAGAGATTGGAATTGGCGGATTGATCGGAGGAAGATGAAGGCCGAGGAGGACTAACATTGGAATCAGATAAAGCTCCATGGAGAGAGATGCTCTCGCTTGGTTGTTGAATTTGACATTTTTCAATTGGTTCCGCCTTAACCGTTAGCTTCGGAACCGGTAACTCTCCGGTGAATCCGGCGGTGATTCCGGTGGCGGAGGAGGAGATCGTGGAGGCTTGGGAACCCGGCATGAGATTGAGGTCTGGAAATGGGAGTATAGCACTCATTCTCCCAAGTGAGCAGAAGAGGGAAAGAACATCGGCGCTTTGAATCCGAGAACGAGTCGGGTCACGATCAGGATCCGGTCTTAGTGGGTTTCCATGATTTCGAGGTTCTTTCAGCTCGTTCAAAAACTTGTTACTGTTTGTTGGCAAAATTGAAAGAAGAAATTTGTAAAAATATTACAAAAATTTAAATTATTTTGAAAACTAACCCTGTTTTATTTTTATAGCTAACTTTTTGTATCCGTGTGTCAAAATTCTAAAAAAACAAAACATATAAATTATAAAATAATTATAAAATATAAGAAAATTATTATTACAACATAATCAATTAAATTAAGAATGTTATAAAGGTAATTTATAATTGAGAAAATTGGCTAAATACCCCCAAAAAAGCCTCTTTTGTTCCATTACTATTTTACATTTGCTTTTTGTCCCCTTACACCTTTTTAAGGCTTTAATCCACTTTTGTCCTCCAAATTAGTTAGATAAGGTTTTGTTTTCAATTTTTTTTATTTTCCTTACAAACAAATTATAAAATTAAAGAAAGAAAAAGAAAAAAAATTTATAAGAGATGTCGTCGTGGTTTATTTTCGTTAAAGGAAAAAAGGAAACAAATATTTAAAAAATATCCAGTTGAAATATTTTCTCGATTTTAGTAGAAAATGATTTCTACAAAAGATAGATGACACTTATTTTAGTAGAACATCTAATAAAAACACGAATATTACGGATTGTAGAAAACTTTTTTTAGTAGAATATTAATTCTGTGGAAGGTAGAATGAACTGTAATACGTAGGACACAAAAACTACAGAAGGTAGATATGAGTGTTTAGCGTAGAATTTGAAATCCACAGTTAGCATAAGATAGTATATTTTGTAGGATATATTGAGAGAAAATTCTACCAAACGGTAGAGCCTATAGTATTTGGTAAATATCGAATTCTGATTGTGTTAGAGGTATAAACTATTTGTAGATATCATATTCTACAATCATTAGACGTCCGACAAACTAATAGAAAACGTATTTTACTTTGAGTTTAGAGATTGGTAGAACCAAACTTCAAATAATGTTTTGAACATGAAAAATAATTTTAAATATTTTAAATATTTTAAATAGTCTTTAGATCATTTTTAGAAATTTTAGAAATTTTGTTCACTTCTAAAAAAATTTAGTATGAGTTTTTAATTACATTGAAAAGCAATCTTAGTAAAAAATGACCAAAGTCAAAAATGAGTAAAATGACAAGAATAATTTTTTTTTTGGTACATTCACAATTCTCTCTTTATAATTTTACTTGATTTCCTGAAATTTGATATTTGGTATGGAATCTCAATCATATAAGTATTATCTAACAAAAAAAAAATGAAATAAATAAACTTTTTTTTTAGGGTAAATTAGTCATAAAAAACTCATTAGTAATAAAACTAAAATAAGAGTTATTCTAATAATAAAACCATGAATTAGGTTAAACTAACTTTTATTTCCAAATAAAAATGAAAGTTTCTCTTCACACACACACACTGACTTTAAGATTCCAAAATCCAAACTTTCTAACCAACCAAATGAAATAGGCTCCACTTGACAGAGAATCTCGTACGTCGCATCAATGGCTCTTCCTTTTCGCCAACATTGCATAGTGCCCATTTCTTCTTCATCTCCACCACTTTCAAAATCCATTCTTTTCCCCCAAAATGCCATTGTTCGTACACTTTCTTCTCGCCAGAGCTCTCCTAAGTTTTCCGCCGGTCGTCACATTCGGAGTTCGCCTCCGACGCAATTTACCATAGATTATCGGAAACCCATTTCGCAAAATGGCTCTCTCCACTCACCTTTAGTTGTCAGATGCAGAGACCATGACGAACTTTTGTCAACTATCGTTTCTTCTGAGCTCGCCGATGATGAAAAGACCGAAACTTTACAGAACTTTGAGGATTTGGAGATTACCCAGGAAGCGAAGAAGGGAAAGAGTTTCTGGGCTGCCGTTAGTTTGATCATCGGAACCGCCGTTGGTCCCGGAATGCTCGGTCTCCCAGCTGCAACTATCAGATCTGGTTCGATCCCATCGACCATCGCTTTACTTTGTTCTTGGGTTTACGTAATCTCCTCTATTCTTCTCGTGGCTGAGCTCAGCTTTGCAGCCATGGAAGAAGACAATGCAGCAGAGGTTAGCTTCACAGGGCTTGCAACTAAATCCTTTGGGAACAAATTTGGAATTTTTGTGGCTCTTGTCTATGCTTCACTAAGTTTCTCTCTGATGGTTGCTTGCGTCTCGGGTATTGGCTCCATTGTCTCTCAATGGTTTCCTTCCATGAATCCATTCTTGGCCAATGCTATATTCCCTCTAGTTTCCGGAATCTTGATCGGCTTTTTCCCATTCGATGCCATTGATATCACCAACAGGTGTCTCTGCTTCCTCATGCTCTTCTCTATTACTTCACTTGTAGCCATCGGTTTGTCTGTAGCTAGGTCCAATGTGTTAGCCTCCTTTGGTCATTCGTGTTGGAAAATATCAGCGGTTTTGCCTGCGGTTCCTGTTATGGTACTGACACTAGGGTTTCATGTCATCACTCCTTTCATATGCAATCTCGCAGGGGATTCGGTTTCAGATGCTCGGAGAGCTATTCTTGTAGGCGGTGTTGTGCCATTGGTTATGGTGTTGTCATGGAATCTCATTGTTCTGGGGCTTGCAAGAATCAATGTCCCTGAACTTTCTTCATCCATTGACCCAATCTCTCTACTTCTATCTGTGAACCCTTCTGCTTTATCTGCTGTTCAAGGCTTTGCTTTCTCAGCCTTAGCCACCAGTTTGATCGGATACGCTGTTAGCTTCCCGAAGCAGCTCCTCGATACATGGAAGCTTGTGTCTAAGCAATCAAATGGAGAAGGAAAGGGAAGGATTGGGTCGGTAAGTTTCTCATCCAAGGAGGGTCATAAGAGAACTAATGGGAGAGTTTCATACAGTGAACCAGCAAGTGCTCGTGATGGATTTGAAGCAGTAGTGATGCTGTTTGTGCTCGGAGTTCCAGCTCTAATTGCAACACTCTTTCCCTCAACATTCACGAGAGCGCTAGATTTTGCAGGTGTTTATGCAAACTGCTTCCTCTTTGGTGTCCTCCCTCCTGCAATGGCTTATATTCAACAGTCCAGAAAGAAGCTCAGGTATCTTCTTCACCCAACAACATTCTCTTTGTTCCTTCATGTGAACTATCTTTGCAGAAACGATGTGAAACCAAAAGCTTCTGATTTTGGCAGGTCATGTGTTCTTCCGGGAGGCAACTTTACCCTGTTGATCTTATTCATAATCGCTCTTATTCTGGGAATATGGCATTAGATAGCCATCCAAAAAGAAAAATGTAATGTTTGCATCATTCTACAAAGACATGTGCCATGACAACCTGATTGTGCTAACCGGACCTTCACAAAGAAACATGCCTTCTTTGGTTCGCTGAAGAAACACTAAAAGCGATTGAGCAGTCTTATTCCACATAGCAAATTCAAATTTCAGAGACTTGAGATGATGTCAAAGAATTGAAAAATCTTGGGATTTACTAGACAACTATGTGGGCAAACATAAGATGGCCACTGAATAGAACTCTGTAATTTCATATTTAAGGCTATTCTGAGCAGATACTGTGTAATGACATAATCTCTCTTACAATAGTGGCAATTTGTTGAGTGAAAACTATTTTTGTCACTGAGACTACAAGATAAGGAACTAGAAAAGAAAAAAAAACTAAGGGTTGAGGTCGAAGTTCGTCTCCAATAGGTTCTGAATCTTGGACAAGGAATCAACCTTAAAATCAGGTTGCAGTCCAGAGACAGAAAAATCATCTGGTCCATACCTTCCTGTTTCATCTAGCAAGCAAGTGAAGGCTCCAGCTCGTTTCCCACATGCTATCTGCAGAATTGTGAAAGAAAGATCAATCAAGATGTAATGAGATAGTCTAAGAGTAGCAAATGGCATAAGAAGGTCCTTGTTTAAGCTTCTTTCATGCGCTTAAACGAGGATCTTCGTTTGGCCTTAAGACTTGTTATCATATCTGCTACTCACATCATCTTTTAAGCTGTCACCAACCATCATGACTTCATTAGGTTGGATGTCCCATCTAGAACATATATGCAACAGCGGGTCCGGGTTTGGCTTATATGGACGAAACTCTCTTCCTAGTGCTGGAGAAAAGATAACCTATACAACTTGTGAAGAAAATATTTTGTCAAACTGTCTTTAATTCTAGTATTTGAGTTAGAGCTTACAATGCTTACCTCATAACGTTGGTGGAAGATGTCGATTGCATTCTTGACATTGCGTGTAATTAGCCCCCTCCTACAAAACATATACACAGAGTGAAACAAGAGTTAATTATCTTCTTAACGTTGAGCAAGTAAAACACAAATTATAGATAAAAACTGACTTTATCTTTTTGGAATCAAGAAAGCCACATAGTTCAGCAGCACCTGCAACACAATTAATCTCACATTAGAAGAGAATTAAACCGCTAATTTCCAAAGAAACACAGTTGGCAAAAAAATGGAAGAGTGTACACATTTTTCCTTCATCTTTAGTTAATCTTAATATGCTATCATCTTATACATAGTACTTAATTTATGTTCAACATCATAGATCCAATCAATGTCCCTGAAAGGAAGATCACAAATCTTGATGTGGGGGCTCTAAGGAAAGTTCTCAAAAGACAAAATAAGCATATGATTTACGTACAAGAAAGAAAGTCAAACCTCCATAGACCAGAAAATCTTGTAACACATTCACTTTGAGAGAAAAAAAATGATCCTTTCTTGAAAATTTCGGACTTTCTCGATTGTAACTCGACCAAGTTCGAATTCTAAATCTTTAACCCATTTTTGGGATAGGTCTCAATTCACAGCCGAATATTAGATCTTTTGCCTCAACACATTACACAGAGTTAAAAAAACAAAGAATACCCAACCCAAATCCTGAACACTTCCCACAAATCCTCTGCACAAACACAAACTCAAAATGAAAAAAAAAAATGAAAAAAATCAAGAGGAGGAATCTGTACCGGGCATGATTTGGAGCTTATCAATTCCCTGTTTCTCATAATCGGCGATGATTTCATACGCCTTCTGCTGTTTATCGGAGCTCCACGACTCGATATGATGCAGGATATCGATTCCAGTAGGACTCTCCGCCTTGATTCGCTTGTACTCATCCTCACCGAGGACAGACCTGTACATTGCGGCGAAATCGATTACCGGAACCGTTAGGGTTCCGTCCATGTCGAATACAACGCCTCTCAGGCGAGCTTTTGCGTTCGTCGTTAAATTTGCCATGGAAATCGAGCAAGAAGGTCTGAGTGTGAGAGAAAGAAATGTTCTTGATAAGAGGAAAGTCATGGAAAATAAATGGTAAAGCCAAAACCTATTGAAATTAAGGCACATACGTTTTTAAACGGTTCTCATTAATCTCTTTTTAATTTTTTAAGAGTAATTGTAACAAATTACCTCAGATTATCTCACAAAAACTGATACCTTTATCACTATGCTATTCATGAATTGTTTAAAATACAAATTTGTCCTTATTTTATTATTTTATGTTTGTTTGGTTTTCTCTCCAACTAATCGATGAAAAGATTGAAGAAATAGAAAGAAGAGAAAGAAGAAGAAGAATAGAAAGAATAATGAAAAAAAAAAGATAATATTGGCAATGGTAACACTGATAACGGTGGTGATAATACCAAAGTAATTTTTAAATTTAACAGAGTTAGCAAATCCGTAATTCATATTTTCAAGAAATGATAACAAGATTAAAACGATGATTATAACGATAACAAAGTTAGCAAATTAATAACTCATATTTTCGTGAAATGATAACAAGATTAACAGGATGATTATAACGATAACAAAGTTAAAACAATAATTTTAAAATGTGATAACTATTTTAACATGAAAATTTCATTATTTATTATATGATAACGAGGTTCACAATACGCTAACTGCGTTAATGTGTTAATATCATTGTTATTTTTTATATTTTCTGATGATGAATAGTGTTTACCGATCTTAGATGAACAATATCAATGTTTGGATAATGAACAGTGTTGTCAGTTTGTTTCATAGGAAAATGACTTTGCAACACAATAGCACTTTATGTAATTATTAAAAATAAAAATAATACTTTTGGTTTTAATTTTGTTTCTCTCTTATTTCACATAATTTCTAATTAATCTACTAAATTCACCCAAATTTTAATCTCTTTAAGCTATTTTCAACCAATCCGGTTCGGTTTAATTGAAATTAACAATTTGGTTTGTTTCGGTTTAGGGAAATGTTCTTCTGTTTTTTTCACTTGAGCAGGTTTGTGTAAGAGCTTAAGAATGGAAACAAAGACACCAACAATCTCAATAACAAGGGTTCTGCTGCTTCTTCTCTTCTTATTTTCTTCCTCTTCCTCATTGGTTTCTTCTTCGGTTCGCTTCTCGGCTGCCCGGAAAATGTCCCGAGCCCGTCTAGCTCGTCCCACCCACCAAACTTAGAAGCCATTTCCGGCGAACCACGGTTAATTCCACGGCCATTGACATTGTCTCTGACCGATGATGGGTTGTATCGAAGTCTGCTCCTTATTCTCACCACTTCTTCTTCTTCTTCTTCCTCCTCTATCCCAAACTGATTTGCCATTGATGTTTTTCTGCGTTTATCCCAACCAATCAACTTCTGGAACGCATAAAATAGCAATGATGGTCCAATGGCTACGCCTAGTGATATGAGGAAAGCTTTGGGTCCGGTGCTGAAAAAAAGCGATAAGATGATGAACGGGAGGAGATATCCATACGATTTGAATGCCTACATAGTGAACATAAACCAATCACAATAATGAACATAATCTGGTGTTGCAAAGATAATGCAGCTATGGATTAAACAAAGACACTTTTCTTAAAGATCCAACTTTGTGTTTATCAACATTTTGAAGTATCCATCTCATTTGAAATCAAGCTAACTCAGATTCACTGCAAACCAAATCAATGTTCAATATCAACTAAATAAACTCATCTTCCATAATCTCCATAACCATTTCCAGTTATCAATTTTGATACTTTGATGAATCCGCAATTTCAATTGTAAGTAACTAGACTCTTTGTCAAGCCAATTTCAAAGTTTATACGCATTAAACTTCTCTAATGAAAGAATAAAGATAAAAGAAAATGAAAATACCTTTAAAATCCAGACATTATCTACAATTTCCTCTAAGATCTTCCACAGGTCAACATCACCATTACCATCACGACGACCACCACCACCACCACCATCATCATCGTCTTCAACATTATCCCCGAAGAGCTCTTCCCAAAGCTCCCGCCGTTTCCTCCTTCTTTTACCCCTTTCCGTCCGTCCATATCTGCCTTCCTCCGCCACGGCGCTGGTTTTATATCTGAATCTCCGGCGATTCAGCGGAATTAACTTCACCGAAGCTAGTGTAGAGCGTGAGGAAGATAAATAGAGGAGATGAGAAGGAGAGGATAAAAATGATTCCGGGTTTTGGAATCGCCGTATATGGAGGTTTGAGAAGCTGAGGAAAATAGATGGCCGCGGCAACAAGGGACGAAGAAGCGGAAGAGCTCCTCTATCCGCCATTAACGTCTCCGGCAAATCGAGAAACAGTGAAGAAATATTCTGCTCCATGTATGTACACTGGAAATTGCGCCACGTTGTCATCATCTCCTCCATTGAAAATCGAATACCATAAACTGAATTGGTCCACGAGAATGTTCGAATTGAATCCGGTGTACGATAAGGGTAATTTCGGAATCACAATGCTAAATGTCTTACGTGACACGCCTACGTGGATTCATTCTCTCTGCTCTCTCTCTCCAGTAACAGGAAGAGAAAGAGAGAGAGGGGGAGATGGAGCATCAAACAAGGAAAAACAAAAGCAAAAACGAGGAGAGAAAATCCGAGGGAAAACACGAGAAAATTTCTTAGGTTTTCTGCAGCTTTCTTCTATGCTCTGAGCATTTAAACAGCTCGAGGGGTTTAAGTTCTCTGCTTTCGTCGGGGAAATTTCGTCCGTAAACGTGAATGTACCCTTAATATTCCGCTTTTTGACGTCGATCAGAGATTTTTTGAAGCTTGGAGAGAGAGAGAGAGAGAAACGTTCGTGAAATATCTGTTGGTGGATCCATGGTGGGGAAATTTCCCTGGAAACACCTTCTAATTGGGTTCTCAGGGAATTTTTCTAATGTTTCTCCCGTTGGAAATCTTCAGTCGGGATCGTTTATAGGAAAATCTGACCAGATTCGGCGGTGATTATGGTACCAGTCTCTCTTCTCTAATCTGCATTGCGATTTCTCCGTCTTGTTCATTTTCGTAAACTTTTTTGTTTTCTCTTCTGTCACCATAAATTTTCCTATGAATCTGGTTTAAAGTTGATATTTATGTATCCTTAACATGTAGTAATTTACACAATTGGAAGACAGTTTTTCTTGCAGATTTCATTGTAAAATGCGTAGATTTTTCTTATTTTAATTTTCCATTATGCTTTTTACTCTTGATCAGTCTCCTTCAGTAAAGGTAGCTGTGGGGTCGAATGTCTGGGTAGAAGATACAGATGAAGCCTGGATAGATGGAGAAGTAGTCGAAGTTAACGATGAAGAGATCAAAGTAAAATGCGAAACCAAGACGGTTAGCCCCTTTCTCTCAAAAGCAGCGAGACAATCTGTTAGACGTAGAAGAAATGAGTTTTTGTTTAGTTCTTAAGCTACGTGACGATAGGTAGTGACTATAAAAAGCTTGTGATGCATTTGTTTTTGTAGGTTGTGGCAAAGGTAAATGCTGTCTACCCCAAGGATCCTGAGTTCCCTGAGCTTGGCGTGGACGACATGACAAAGCTTGCGTATTTGCATGAACCAGGGGTTCTTCTCAATCTAAAAGCTCGATACAATGCAAATGAAATATATGTAAGCTTCAGCGTGTAACCCTTATCAGTTTACCTTTTTTTACATGACAAAGCGTGCATATTTTTCAAGCTAATTTGTTCTTGAAATGATTACAGACATACACAGGGAATATACTGATAGCAGTGAATCCCTTTAAAAGACTACCCCACCTATATGGAAATGAGATAATGGAACAATACAAGGGCTCAGATTTTGGCGAGTTAAGCCCACATCCTTTTGCAGTTGCTGATGCTGCATACAGGTAATATTCCTGTTGCATTGATGAAACTTTAACTAACCAATTTTATTGGGACTCACAATCATCAAGAATATAATTTTAGAAAAATGATCAACGAAGGAGTAAGCCAAGCGATCTTGGTGAGTGGAGAAAGCGGTGCTGGGAAGACAGAGAGCACAAAGATGCTCATGCAGTATCTTGCATACATGGGTGGAAAAGCAGAGAGTGAAGGACGATCTGTAGAACAGCAAGTTTTGGAGGTATAGACTATGTACGTTCTTATTAAAGATGAACTCAATGAGTTTCCCAGTGGAGATGTCTTCTTACTCTTCTGGGATTACCTTTATGTTGTGCAGTCAAATCCAGTTTTAGAAGCTTTTGGTAATGCAAAAACCGTCAGAAACAACAATTCAAGGTGGAATGTCTGTCACCTTTCTTGGCTGTTCCAGTTTTATGTATTTTGTTGGAGCCAAAACTTGACATATATAGGAAAAACTCATATTGCAGTCGTTTTGGTAAATTCGTGGAGATCCAGTTCAATCATATGGGAAGAATCTCAGGAGCTGCTATTAGAACATATTTGCTTGAGAGGTCACGAGTTTGTCAAGTTTCTGATCCTGAAAGAAACTATCATTGCTTTTACATGCTTTGCTCTGCGCCAGAACAGGTAAACATGGTCCCTTCTATGGGTACATTGGGTCGAACATATGGAACTTCTGTATGTCCATTGATTGACCTATATATGAGATTCATAGTGACAAAAATAGCTTGGTTTATGAGATTTCAGGAAATTGAGCGGTATAAGTTAGGGAAACCAAGCACATTTCACTACCTAAATCAATCGAATTGTTATGCACTGAGTGCAATTGATGATTCCAAGGAATACCTAGCTACGAGGAAAGCTATGGACGTTGTTGGGATTAGTTCTGAAGAACAGGTACTTTCTGATTAGTCATTGACATGATCATTAATGAGAACAACTCTTCTTACATTTTACTTTTCTAGGATGCAATCTTCCGGATAGTTGCTGCTATCCTTCATCTAGGAAACATTGAGTTTGTAAAGGGGGAAGAGTCGGATGCTGCAGAACCTAAGGACGATAAATCCCGGTTCCATTTGAAAGTGGCTGCAGAACTTTTCATGTATATGCTTCAATATTCTGTGTTCTTACAGATTTCTTGTCGCCGGGAGTTAGAATCCTGATTGCTCTTTGTTGGTAGGTGTGATGAGAAAGCTCTAGAGGACTCCTTGTGTAAAAGGGTGATGGTGACTCGTGGTGAAAGCATTACAAAGTCGCTTGATCCTGGTAGTGCAGCTCTAAGCAGAGATGCTCTTGCCAAGATTGTCTATTCTAAATTGTTTGACTGGTAGGTTAACAACAACGGACTCTTTCCAGAGGGCTTAATATCATTCTTGGGATTTGAATTGTTAAAAAGTTACTAATTTGCTGCTGTCAGGCTTGTGACTAAGATCAATAATTCCATTGGCCAAGACCCAAGTTCAAAATACATTATTGGAGTCCTGGATATTTATGGATTCGAGAGTTTCAAGACAAACAGGTGCTTAACCGGTACGCTCTTATTTTCACCAAATGTTAAATTTCCTTTTGCAATTTGATACCTAAATAGCTACGTTTCTTCCTGCATATATGTTCTCTGATCAGTCTTTTTCAAACCCCGATCTGATGATTTATTGTTGAATTCCCTAGCTTTCAGTTGCTTAGCTAGAGCTTTTTGGGGGTCTAGGACAATATTAATATTTTCATTATTCATTGTTCCTAACAGTTCTGTGGTTAAATTGATAGTAGTAATATTGCTTTTGTTACAATTCTAATGTTAACTTTCTCTTTTCACAAACATTTTGCAGTTTTGAACAATTTTGTATAAACCTGACAAACGAGAAGCTGCAACAGCATTTCAACCAGGTTGGTGACTGTTCTTCTTCTCATAGTCTTAATTCTTGATTGATCTGATTTTGTATTGATCCATATTCATGCATCTTTTTTATCTGTCTACAGCATGTGTTCAAAATGGAGCAAGAAGATTATACTAAAGAAGAGATTGACTGGAGTTACATAGAGTTCATTGATAATCAGGATGTCCTTGATCTTATAGAAAAAGTAAGTAGTAGCGCAATGAGTGGTGTTGGAACCTATGATATTTTTCTGATCCAAGTTTTAAACGTATATGCTGATTTCCAGTTCCTAATATCAAATTGTTTCATGTCAGAAACCTGGTGGAATTATTGCCCTTATCGATGAGGCTTGGTAATGTATCGAAATTTTCTTTCTTCATTTATTCTTCAATAAGTGGCTGAGTATGTGTTTCCCTCTACAGTATGTTTCCTAGATCGACACATGATACACTTGCCCAAAAGCTATACCAGACATTTAATAGCCACAAACGTTTTACCAAACCGAAATTGGCTCGTACAGACTTTACCATCTGCCATTATGCTGGTGATGTTAGTGATCTTAAATTACCTCAGAAGTGTGTGCTCGAAGCAAAATGTAAAGTTGTTGTGATTGTTGTATTCTTGTTCAATTTCAGGTCACTTATCAGACTGAACAATTTTTGGACAAGAACAAAGATTATGTTGTCGGAGAACATCAGTCTCTCATGAACTCTTCAGATTGTTCTTTTGTCTCATCTTTGTTTCCTAAACTGCGAGAGGAATCCTCCAAATCATCAAAGTTCTCATCAATAGGCTCACAATTCAAGGTATGAAAATGATGTTAAATTCAAAAAAATCTGCTTATATATTCTACCGTGATTCTCACCATATACTTTAATACAGCAACAACTACAATCTTTGCTCGAGACGTTGAATACCACAGAGCCGCACTATATACGCTGTGTTAAACCAAATAACGTTCTTAAGCCAGAAATTTTTGAGAACGTTAATGTTCTGCATCAACTTAGGTGTGGGGTAAGCTTAATGTTTCAGAGAACCTTATGCTTTCATTTTTGCACCTGCAACAAATTTTCGGACTTTACATGATGTTGTGAAACATTCTTTTCTGGCCTCAGGGGGTCATGGAAGCCATTAGGATTAGTTGTGCTGGATACCCAACTAGAAAGCCTTTCAATGAATTTTTAACTAGGTTCAAAATTTTGGGTCCGGAGGCGACAAATAGAAGGTAGATTCACCATTACTAACTTTTGCATTTAATCTTTCAAACTCTTAGTCTAGTGCTAATAGATATTAAGGTCTTAAACTCATATAAACCTTTGCTGCCTTTGGCTTTTATGTTAAAAGCTTTGATGAAGTCGATGCTTGCAAAAAGCTACTAGCAAAAGTGGACCTAAAAGGTTTTCAGGTGCGTTTTCATATTCTTATCCCACAGTTTTCTAGATCGCTAATTTTATTGTGATGTCCAGAAAGAAAATAAAGGGTACTGGCATTTCCATTCTCGGATATGTTTCATGGTCACACTGGACAAGACTCTTATATGAGCTTTTCCTCTTGTTTAAATGCCATATTTCCATGAGAAATTTGATGAATTCTGTTAATACATTCATTTTTAAAATCACAGATAGGGAAGACAAAGGTATTTCTTAGGGCAGGTCAAATGGCAGAACTGGATGCTCACCGAGCTGAAGTTCTTGGCCATTCAGCAAGGATCATACAGAGGAAAGTCCTTACTTACCAGTCTCGTAAAAAATATATGCTGTTGCAGTCTGCTTCAACTGAAATCCAAGCCTTTTGTAGAGGTAAGACATGTCATTTGCAATTGCAGGTCAGGTAGATTTGTGGCTTCAAATTTAGGCTCATGTCTCAATAGGCTTATCTTAACTGATTGCAGGACATGTTGCACGCCTTCAGTTTGAGGCCATGAGAAGAGAAACTTCTTCTTTAAGAATTCAGAAGCAGGCGCGGACATATATATGCCAAACAGCTTATAAAAAGTTGTGTATATCAGCTATTTCTGTTCAGACTGGGCTGCGTGCAATGGCTGCTCGAGTTGAACTTCGGTACAGGAAGAAGAGAAAAGCGGCAATCATTATTCAAGCAAGTTTAAAACCTCATTTTAATGACAGTGATCTCTCCTTTTTCGAATCTTATTTCTGTCGATGACTGAAATTTGTTTAAGTATCAATAACAAGCAAGTTACTGATTCCACAGAGTCAAATCAGAAGATGTTTGTGTCGGCGGCGGTATTTAAGAATGAAGAACGCAACTATTACCACTCAGTGTGGCTGGAGAGTGAAAGTCGCACGCCGAGAATTGCAGAAGCTTAAAATGGTGAGATTCTTTTTTTACTAACATTGGAGCTCTTATTTACTCTAAACCAATTTTTTACGATCCTACCTTCCATGAATGTACACGAATCTTCAACATAATTGTCAAGATGTTGAAACTCGTATACTTCTGGATTGGAATTTTCTATTCTTTTAAGGTCCTCTTCTGAGAACTCAAGTTGATGAGTGTTTCTATTTTTCAACTGATATAGTCAGTTTTATTACAAATTCAGTGCATCATATGTATGTGGAGACTTACTAAGATTTCTTTGTCTACCAGGCTGCTAAGGAAACAGGAGCCCTCCAAGACGCTAAGACTAAGTTAGAAAAGGAATTGGAAAAACTCACTTCAAGCTTAGAGCTTGAGAAACAGAAGAGGGTATCACACATAACTTTCGACGCTGAATATTTTATTTCCTTGTACCATAAGACTATATCGTGTTGCTGTTTCTATGTATGTGTGAGGCATCTGATTTTCCTACCGATGCAGATAGAGCTTGAGGAAGCCAAAAATCAAGAAGTTGAAGAGTTGCGATCCGCTTTAAAAGATATGAAACTTCAGCTCGGGGAAACTCAAGAAACCAAAAGTGAGGAGATCTCGAAGTTGCGGTCCGCTTTGCAAGACATGCAATTTGAATTTGAAGAACTTGCTAAGGAGCTGGAAATGACGAATGATCTTGCTGCAGAAAATGACCATCTCAAGGTAAGCCCATAATTTTTTTAGATATGGACTTTTTGTTCCTTGTTACTCTGTTTATGGGTTGAAAGGTTACATAATTAAATGTATGATTGTGGTTGCTCTGTTCTATTCTGTTTCCTTATAAATTCGAAGGAGTTGGTGAGCTCATTACAAAGGAAAGATGATGAATCCGAGACCAAATATGAAGAAACAGGTAAGCTAAGGGAAGAGCGAATAAAACAGGAGGTTTCCGTCATCGAGCAAGATGTAATCATCAAACTCGAAGCTGAAAATCAACAATTGAAGGTAGGATTTCTTGATATTGATTTTGAAACACAATCCAGTTTCGCGGGAAAATAATTTCATTTCAGATTTCAGAATTTCATAATTTATACCTCATCAAGCACAATATTTCTTAGGAGTTGGTAAGTTCATTGGAGAAGAAAATTGATGCATTAGATCGAAAAGACGACGAAACAAGCTCAAATATCACAGAGCAGTTGAAGGAGAGTGCTTCATCTGATTATGAGATCGTGAGTAATCTAGCAGCTGAGAATGAACGTCTCAAGGTAAAGTTGTAGGGAAGTAGCTCGACTCATGCTCCTTTTAGTGTTTTCAGGTTTGTTTTTTCTCATTGATCTGATGTATGACACTTGTCAGGCACTGGTGAGTTCGTTAGAGAAGGAAAATAATGAAAACGATGGGAATGATTCACCAAACGAGGAAAAGGAGGGGACACACATACTAGAAGAAGAGAGCTTAATAGAGGATGCTGCGGTTGAAAATGAAATAACCAACAAGCTTGCTGCTGAAAACAAAGATTTATATGTAAGGTTTTCAGAAAATGTGTCCTTCTCCATCACAAGTTTTTGGGTTATGTCTCTTAAATTTATTAAAATTCCACAGGATCTGGTAGATTTGTTGGAAAAGAAAATAGAAGAAACAGAGAAGAAGTATGAGGAAGCAAGTAGACTTTGTGAAGAGAGGCTTAAGCAGGTTGTAGACACAGAGACAAAACTAATAGAGTTAAAAACATCTATACAAAGGTATATGCAATATCTTTGTCCAAAGTTTCAATCTTCTATCTTTTCTTTGCTATAAGTTTGCTTTTGCAATAGTTACTACATATGGATTACTTTATTTACTCTTTTGTTTAGGCTCGAGGAAAAGGTCTCTGACATGGAAACAGAAGACAAAATTCTTCGGCAGCAAGCACTGATTCATTCAGCTTCTCGGAAAATGTCACCTCAGGTGTCATTTACAGGACCCCCGGTAAAATTCTCTACGCAATCTCTATTCTTATATAGTATTTTTTCAAGAAAAATCTTGACCTCTTCCTTTTCACGTACCTCTTGCAGCCACTGGAGAACGGGAATCGTGTTGTAAGTGAAAAACTAGATGAAGTGTTCTTGTATACACTTAATTATCTTCGTAAGTCTTTGTTACCAGAGCTTTCTAATAGAAATCTCTCTCTTTCTTACAGGAATCATTTGCTCCTATACCATCAAGAAGGTTCGGGACATCCTCTTTTAGAGGATCTCGGATTGAAAGACAACCCCATGTATATACCTGACAAAAACATCAGTCATAGTAATGCAATACTTGTTTTCGTAGGTTAGTTAGTTATGTCATGTGTCTATGATGCAGGAACATGTTGACGTCCTTCTCAAATGTATTTCACAATATGTTGGTTTCAGCCACGGAAAGCCTGTTGCAGCATTTACAATATACAAATGTCTCATACACTGGAAAGTATTCGAAGCAGAGAAAACCAGTATCTTTGACCGTATTGTTCCTATTTTTGGCTCTGCAATAGAGGTAGCATTACTTTTACAAATACTTTCTCTGTCAAAAGGAAATAGAAAAGCTTAGATATCGATTGAATTTGACATCTTGGCATCATGCTTTGCGTTCTGTCCACTTTCAGAACCCCGAAGATGATAACCATTTGGCTTATTGGCTAACAAACACATCTACGTTGCTGTTCTTGCTTCAAAGAAGCTTGAAAAGCCATAGCACAACTGGTGCAAGTCCGAAGAAACCTCCTCAGCCAACTTCATTTTTCGGGAGGATGACACAGGTAACAAGACCTTATTCATGGACTTCAGGAATAGTCCTACAGCTTCTAACTTAAGAGTTTCTGTATCTTATGGGACTTTCTCTAACATGACTGGCTATGTCTCAGGGTTTCCGTTCAACATCTTCAGCCAGCCTTTCAGGTAACGTAGTGCAACAAGTAGATGCTCGATATCCCGCTTTACTTTTCAAGCAGCAGCTTACAGCCTACGTTGAAACCATATATGGAATATTTCAAGAAAACGTGAAGAGAGAACTAGCACTTGTGCTTTCGTCCTGCATTCAGGTAGACCTATCTTTGGATACAAAAAAAATCGATATTTTCAGGTAATAGTCTCTGCAAGAAAAGACCATCTCACCTATTAGTCGTCAATTATTGACTTCAGGAACTGAAAGATTCATCACTTAAGTCCTCCGCAGAGAATTCACCTGCAGCTGAGTCATCCGAACAGAATTCACCAACAAAGCCATCTGAAGAGAGTCTACCAGAAAAGCTGTCTGAAGGTGTTTCACCCGCAAAGCCATCTGAAGAGAATACACAGGCAAAGCTATCTGAAGAAGAGAATCCTCAGGCAAAGCCATCCGCAGAGAATTCAGAAGCAAATTCATCCGAAGAGAATTCACCAGCGAAAACTTGGCAAGACATCGTAGATCTTTTGAATCGGCTCCTCGGCATAGTGAAGAAAAATTACGTAAGAAATTTTCTGTATTTGAGGATTAAAGATTGTTTTTGCTTCTTTTTAATCCTCAGTTTCCCCTCTGAACAAACTTCTTCGTCCAGGTCCCTCCGTTTCTTGCTCAGAAGATCTTTAGTCAAACATTCCAAGACATCAATGTTCAAGTTATAAACAGGTAAAGTGTTTACATTCCCTCATCACCTATCACGCCATCAGACGTTAAACCAAAATCCTTAATCTAACTAATGCAGCCTTCTACAACGAGAATGCTGCACATTCACCATGGGTAATAAGGTAAATGCTTGGCTAAACGAACTGGAGTCATGGTGTAGCGAGGCAACTGAAGAGGCAAGTTCATTAGTCTAAAATGATCTTTGTAACCAAACAGGTAAGTTTATTCTCTTGTCAATTTAATTCTTCTGAATGCAGTTTGTAGGATCTTCATGGGATGAACTCAAACACACAAGACAAGCCGTAATGCTCCTGGTCTGGCTTTTATGAACTCAAATTAACATTTGAACACTCTTCGTTTTTTTCCTTTTTCCTGAATATATCACTGGATTTCTCTTCCAGGTTACAGAACAGAAGTCCACAATTACATATGATGATCTTACTACTAACCTCTGCCCGGTAACTACTCTCTGCTTCTCTGTTCTAAAACACTCCTTCAAAGATTAAAAATGCTAATTTTCACATTCTTATTATCTCTCTCTCTCTCTCTTTCTTGAATCTCTCAGGCTCTTAGTACTCAGCAATTGTATAGAATATGTACCCTCTGCAAATCTAATGACCACAAGGATCAGAATGTATCTCCAGACGTATGTTAATGTTTTTCTCTGAACATCTCCCGAATAAACCAAAATACATTATCCAAATCTCCATAGCTTTTCATTATCTGCTTCATGCTTCTATCGATGCAGGTGATTTCCAACCTGAAACTTCTAATGACAGATGGAGACGAAGACGAAGACAGCCGTTCCTTCTTGTTAAACAATGATTCCAGGTATTATAAATATTAAAAGGCCCCTTGAATTTCTCCGGATTAGTCAGATATTATCATCCCCACAACCTCTTGAATATTGACTTTGTGAAACTCAGCATCCCCTTCACAGCCGATGAAATCTCCAACTCCATGCAAGAAAAGGACTTTACCAATGTAAAACCAGCGATCGAACTCGCTGATAACCCTAGCTTCCTCTTTCTTAAGGACTGAGACCTATTTGGTCCCTTCTTCATCTGACCACTGATTCGACTATTTTATGGCAAGGAAACAAATTGTATAGTAGTCCCTTCTTGCACAGATTTACGGTATATAGAATCTCAATAGGTTTGGTCGCGTAGGGATTTCAGAGGGCATCTTGAGCTCTCTCTCTCTCTTTCTTTCGATATGATTCTTGTAAGTTTATTCACTTCAGGATGGTTAGCTTTAAAGCCAGCCAATACTTACTTGTAAGGCAAGAAACTTCTGAATGTATAACTTTGAAAGCAGTTTCGTAACCATTTATCTAATGTAATCGTTCACATTTCAAATCTACTGTTTGATCATAGAACTCAACTGATCTAGAGAGTTTATAATTTGATAGAATAAGAACAAGATCTATCCGAGAAACTCATTTTGTGCCATTGACAAAGAGGCAGAAAAGTGGGAATGAAATAAAAACAGAATTGTGTCTCAATACCAATACATGAACTGTGTATGAATATCATCATTTCTCTTATTATACGATGAGAAGAAAGAAGGACAAAAGAAAAGACAGATCAAGGTTCTATAATGCTTACACAACATTCATCATCATCAGTAGGAGCCATTAATATTATTACCAGACATCAGGACGAAGCTCTCCTGTAGCTGGAGGCATCCAACGACCAGAGTTATAAACGTTTTCACCAACTTTCCATCCAGGAACATCCTTCATCACATCAGCCTCGTAAGCTAGATACTTCTTCCACTCAGACACAAACCTATTTAACAATCAACACATAGGATTCAATGAGCCAGACTTTGTTTGATTTCGTACTGATGAGTTTGTGGAATCAGAACAATATACCTTTCATCTTCTTCTGCTTGAAGAATGGGAAGAATCGCTCTGCGGGCAGCGTATTTCTCTTCCTTCAACGCTCTATCATCACAACAATCTTTAATCAGAACTTTGGTGTTAAATACATTGTGCTCATTTGACATTTTCTTCATCTTTTAGGAAATTAGAATCCCTGACCAATGAAGACTAGCAGAGTATGTTATACACCAAGAAAAATAATACTGTGTTGTCTCTTCCTAGTTGTAAACTACACAAAATCGACACTAATCAAGCTAATAACTCACCATGTGACCACCTAAAAACCAAAATCCACAAACTTGAATCCCAAATTACTCCAAAAATCGGTAACCACTCACAACAGAGAACACACAAGTCAACCTAGATTTTCATTCCCACGCGAATCCGATAGCGAAAAAGTGAAATGTGAGCAATGAGTTATTTACATATCGCACTCTTACCTGCGGATTTTGTTTCCCTGACCGACTTGATACATCCCCCAAACAAAGGCACCTGAAACTGTAAGTAAAATGGCCATGGCGCTTGGACCCGTATTGGAGATCCGACGAGCATATCGGACAGGCGCGAACCCACCCGGTGGTGGACCATCCTGAAGCAATGGCATATCCTTCACACTCGCCATCCCTGGCTTCTTCCTTATCATCGCCTCCGTCATCTTCAATCCCGATCGATTACTGTTTGATCCCCCAAATTCGTTAATCGAGTGTTCTAGGGATTACGAGGGAGACAATCAGAAATGTGTAATATTATTTTTTGTTTTTTTTCTTTATTTTTGTGATTTGTTTTTTTATGTGCTTACTGTAATAACGAACTGGGCTTCACAAGGCCCATTAAACTCGAGCCGGATCCAACATCGGATGCTAAATCTCAACCAAGCAAATGTGCTTGGAGAAAACGTAAAACCCTAAACCCTAGGCTGCTTCTAGAATCTTCGCTCTGCCTCATTTCTTTATCTAACCTCTTGTGCAAGTTCGAAATTGTAAATTTAGCTTCTCTTTAGCTCGATCTCTTCTGAAGGAATCGTAGTCTTCTCGGCTGAGTGAGAAATCTATCACCATGTATCGACTTGCCACCAACATTGCTTCAAAAGCTAGGTAAGATCTATTCGGCTTCTGGGTTTTATCTGTGGATGCGATTTGAATGCTGCTTTTTTGTGATTTTGTTTCTGTAATTGTTAGAAATTAATGGGGATTGGTAAAGATGTGTATGAGTTTAGTTCTGATTTACCCGAATTTTGATCAAAATGTTAGCAGAAATCGCATTGAGCTGTATTTTTCTTCATCGGTTTACTTCCGTAGATAACTGTAGCTTCTTCCTTTTCTGTGTACTTCTGAAATTTGTTTCGTATTCATTTAATGGTATTTTCTTTTTTAATCTTTCTTGGTTTCAACAGGATTGCAAGAAACTGTACAAGCAGGCTAAGTTCTACTAGGAATTATGCAGCAAAAGACATAAGATTTGGTGTTGAAGCTCGGGCTTTAATGCTTAGAGGTGTCGAAGAGCTTGCTGATGCAGTTAAAGTCACCATGGGGCCAAAGGTATAACCTTTTGCTTAAGATTGTTTCTGTTATTTCAAGTGAATCAACACTTCTCTGTGCTATTTCTTACTCCACAGTCTCTGATAACACATTCTAAAACCATTTTATTAATTTCCTTATCCTTGAAGGGCCGTAATGTCATCATCGAACAAAGCTGGGGTGCACCAAAGGTGACAAAGGATGGTGTTACTGTTGCAAAGAGCATTGAGTTCAAGGACAGAGTTAAGAACGTTGGTGCCAGTCTTGTCAAACAGGTTGCTAACGCCACAAACGACGTAGCTGGTGATGGTAAGGGCTCTTCCTTTCATTGTACTAAAAAAATTTGTTTTTTGTTAAGTCTCCTATCTACTCATATTTGACTGATCGTTGTTTTGCTTTTACAGGAACAACGTGTGCTACAGTCCTTACACGAGCTATCTTCACGGAAGGATGTAAATCAGTTGCTGCTGGAATGAATGCAATGGACCTGAGGCGTGGTATCAAGTTGGCAGTTGACACTGTTGTGACGAACTTGAAGAGCCGAGCACGCATGATTAGCACTTCTGAAGAGATTGCCCAAGTTGGAACAATATCAGCTAATGGAGACAGAGAAATTGGTGAACTGATTGCAAAAGCTATGGAAAGTGTTGGAAAAGAGGGAGTAATCACAATTCAAGTGAGTTTAATTTGATCCCTAAATGTTGAACTTTTTTTGCTTATATCTTATGGTGAGTTAAGCTATCATCTCTTGATATAGGATGGCAAGACCTTATATAACGAGCTTGAAGTTGTCGAGGGTATGAAGATTGACAGGGGATACATCTCCCCATACTTCATAACGAACCAGAAAAACCAAAAATGTGTAAGGATTCTCACTTTGATGCTTTTATCAATTTAAGGGGCTTGGCGTTTGACTTCTTCTGTATGAATATGGTTTGCAGGAACTAGAAGATCCTCTCATTCTAATCCACGAGAAGAAAATTTCCAATTTGAATTCTATGGTGAAAGTCTTAGAACTAGCCCTCAAGGTATAAACACTTTGGTGATTTCTTGAGTGTCAGTAATGTCTGCCGGTATTCATAAAGTTACTTTGTATCTGAAGATCGACAATAATTTTCTCTGGCCTTTTTTCAGAACCAAAGGCCGCTGCTGATCGTTGCAGAAGATTTGGAGAGCGATGCTCTTGCCGTGCTAATTCTGAACAAACTTCGTGCTGGAATCAAGGTACTTTCTTTTTACTTCAGCCTTTTGTTTACTACTTATTGGAAATTTAATTTGCTTGGATTGATGTAAATGCCAAATCACATGATAGGTCTGTGCTGTGAAGGCCCCTGGTTTTGGAGAAAACCGAAAGGCCAATTTACACGATCTAGCTATCCTCACCGGAGCCCAGGCAAGCCCATCTTCCTGTTTTACTATCTACCCAGACAATCACATTCACACTAATATGCATGAGCTATGATGATTTTCAATTTACAGGTAATAACAGAAGAGTTGGGTATGAATCTCGAGAAGATCGACCTCAGTATGTTTGGAAACTGCAAAAAGGTTAGTTTGCCTCAATTCCTTTAGCTTATTCTCATTTTCCAATATACTTTCTACATACAATTTATATTCACATGATTTTCATTTGTGAACAGATAACTGTTTCCAAAGACGACACTGTTTTCCTTGATGGAGCTGGTGACAAGAAATCAATTGGGGAACGATGTGAACAGGTCGGTTTACATTTCTCTAACTATTATCATGTAATGGATTCTAATCTTTTGCCAACTGGTAAGGATGTAAAATATGTTTTAAATCTAAAATAAACCACACAGATTCGATCCATGGTTGAAGCAAGCGAGTCTGACTATGACAAGGAGAAGTTACAAGAAAGGTTGGCTAAGCTTTCTGGTGGTGTTGCTGTACTAAAGGTAATGAAACTGCTCTCCTAACATCCCTGTTGGAGTACTTTAATTGACTGAAAATTTATTGACGCAAAACCGATAATGGTATTAGATTGGAGGAGCTAGTGAGTCAGAAGTTGGTGAAAAGAAAGACAGAGTGACTGATGCTCTAAATGCCACCAAAGCAGCTGTAGAAGAGGGCATTGTTCCAGGTAAAAAGACTATCTGAATCAATTCCCTAAGACCAACTTTGGTATAAGTTCGTGAGACATATAAATAACATTGCTGTTGTGTGAATTACAGGTGGTGGGGTTGCTCTTTTGTACGCGTCAAAAGAGCTTGACAAGCTTTCCACAGCTAACTTTGATCAGAAAATCGGTGTCCAAATCATTCAGAACGCTCTCAGGGTATTCCTCTCGTCACATCTTTCATCCTCTTTAACATAAACAAACAGCTTATGGAATCTGAACACACGAAATCTTTCTTTGATGCAGACACCTGTTTACACGATTGCTTCCAACGCCGGAGTCGAGGGTGCAGTCATCGTAGGCAAGCTATTGGAGCAAGATAATCCTGACCTCGGTTATGATGCTGCTAAAGGTTACATTTTCATATGCATTAAAAAAAAATTTCGCTTTCTAATCTCTCTTAGTCCACCTTGTTATTTCCACTATATACTGAAATAGCTTCTTTACGCATTTTTTTACCAGGAGAGTACGTTGATATGGTAAAGTCTGGTATTATCGACCCTGTGAAAGTGATCAGAACCGCATTGGTTGATGCTGCAAGGTATAGACAAAGTTTTCAAATTCATCTTCAAATCTTGTTAATTTATTGTTGTAGTGTTTTGCTAATGTTTTGTTCTTGGTGTGTTGTATTGGTTAGTGTATCGTCTTTGTTGACAACGACGGAAGCAGTTGTGACTGAGATCCCAACGAATGAGGAAGCGTCTCCGGCTATGGGCGGTGGTGGCATGGGTGGTATGGGCGGTATGGGAGGAATGGGTTTCTGATGAGAAACTATAAACCCTAGCTTGTAGGTTATCTTTTGAATCTGTCACATCTGTTGTGAGATGCTACGGTTGATTCATCCAGAAGGCACTAGTGGAAACCCTTTTTTTTTTCCTACCATGATCGGAAGAGAGAGGAACCTTCAGGATTTTCCATGATTTTTGGATTTTCAAATCACATTTGATATATGATATAATTTTAAGAAAAGGGTTTTTATTTTTGGTCAAGTCATTAAGGTAACTTCTTCCAAAAGTTCTTCGGATTATAGAGTTTAGGGACTCTTCAAGAAGAGGTTACCCGTTTCCGTTGGAGATTTATTGTTCTTGCCAACTATCACCAAACCCTAATCTCTTATTAACACGATATTTAGCCGTTTATACGTGTTTCAAATATCAGAGTAACAGACACTATTTCCAAATATATAAAAAAATATTGGAAGATTTTACAAGAAGTATAGCATCATAGAACGAAACAAAAGATATATAGTTTATAAATTTATGCTAACCCGAAAAAGAAAGCGCCTAGGAATGTGAATCAACTTTTCAAAGTCGCGTGGTGAAGAAGATTATGATTAGGAGGAGACTTTGTGGGTCCTCAAACGTTCCTTGCCAAAGTATTTTCTGTATTCACTTGTTTGTCCGCGCCATAATCTGCCCTACTTGTAGCAGTAAACCATAATTTTAATTTAATAATTTTAATTCAGCTTGGATACACAGGAAGAAACGAGTTGATTTGATTTGATTTGGTTAGTTGGTCAAACTCTCCACACGACACAACCCATGTGTTCGAACTTCCGCGAAAGGTAAAAGAAATGTGAATAAATCCACTGAAGTAGATGACAAAAACAAATAGATTTTTTTTTTCTTAGGGTCAAACTTTAAACAAATAGAATTTACTTCTTGTTTTTTTTTTTTTTTTTTTTTTTTTTTTTAAAAAAAATTTTTTTTTTTTTTNGAATTTACTTCTAGTTCAAACATATTGTTACTACTTACTAGTCAAATTCTTTTGTGAAAAAAATATGGTAGTAAAATAATTGAGAGAATAATGAAGAAATTATTATAGCTTGATGATGAGTTAGCTTAACGATAAAACAAAATATGTTTAGGCAAGAAATTTAATGTCTCAGTTGATTACACACTTCCAAAACTTTTAGTTAAACTACAAGCAATCATGGATTCAAAGTAATTACTTATACGTGGTTGTCCATTGTAATCTTTCCTCGTGCTCGGGGAATGTTTCTCCTTATTTTATATTATTTTATTTTAAGTTTACATTTTGCAAACTAAACAGTTTCATGTGATCAAAAATCATTACACCTAAATAAATAAAACGAACACTCGAGCGGAAATGCAACATTTGTCTCTGAATAAAGATCGTAATTAAAAATAACGAATATAGTAGCCAAGCGAAAACGGAAAATAAAAATAAAAATTCCAAGTTAAGGAAATGAAGACAAGAGGTCATCAGATCGTACAGCTAGAAACAGAGGTGCACTAATTCTTATAATGAAACCGTTACATGTTATAAAAACCACACAACCAGAGCATGTCTTTTTAAAATCCAATTTCGAACCGCTTCTTCTTTAAATCTTTTACTCACTCTGCGAGAAGCGAGATTGTCGTGTGAGACAACACACTCGACTCATTACTCATACTTACAACTCTCAAGCTTCGTCTTCGTCTTCGTCTTCGTCTTCGTCTTCTTCCTATGCCTTCTTCTTATTAGTTGACTTCCGTTTTCTTTCTGAATCCAGCCATTGCCCCAAAAAGGTCAGATTTTTATGCCAGAAATTTTAATTTTAATTTCCTTTAATTGCCGATAAGAGTTTCGTAGATACTCAGTTATAGGTTTGATCCTCTGCTTCTGAGTTTCCCATTTAATATGTAATCATTATCTTCTAAGAATTTTATTTACACCATTGCCATTTATTTGCGGAATCGTGTTGTGTTATCTGAACATCATTGCCATTTGTTTCTGAAAAATTGTATTTTTTTTTTTAATCAATTTCAGAAACGCTGAAAAATGGGAGACCTTTTAGAGTTTGAAGCTAAAGTGTAGACCTTTTAGAGTTTGTTCTATGTCATCTTATCCAAATCAAAATTGTTCACATTTGGAAATGGAATAAAGGGATTGATATAAACAATTCTTATAATCCTGTTTTGTTCAAAAGAATCATCACTGTTCTGTTCTGTGCATTTTTCTAAAAAATGTTTTAAATTTCTTGTAGGTATTTGACAATATGAATGATCCAAAGGCGGAGATTAGTCCTCCTATCGACTTAGAGGCTGCTCAGTTTGATAATGAAATCATAAGAGCAATAGAAGAAAAGAGTCTGTTTTACTACAAAGAGAAGAACAGTTCGGTGGTAGCTCGTTATGTCTACGGAATCATCTTCTTGATTACAAATCTTTGCGCTTGGTTCATCCGTGACTACGCACAAACGGCTCTTGCCTTGATTCCATGTAAACTTCTCTTAATGAAATCTATCTTAATATTCATATGTTCAAATGATTATAGAATCTTTATGTTGAAACCATCAAAATGCAGATGTCAGTAGCTGTGGACCAAAAGGAAGTTATTGTTTCGATACGCTTGGGGTACTCCGTGTGAGTCTTGGATGTTTCGTATCCTAACCAAATAATAAAATGAAATATCTTTTGCTGATAACCCAATCTACAATATTTTGGTACTTATGTTATATATCCTTAACAAATGAAGATATTTTTCTTTGTTATGTTCCTCTCAACATGGAACACTTTGAAACTCCACGAAGCTCAAAACAGTTGGCACTCGGATAACTGGATTCTTAAGTTTATCTTACTGGTTTCAGTCATGGTAGCTTCTTTCTTCATACCTCCGCTTTACATCCAAATTTA
Organism: Noccaea caerulescens; assembly: GCA_900406465.1. Taxonomy (NCBI): domain Eukaryota; kingdom Viridiplantae; phylum Streptophyta; class Magnoliopsida; order Brassicales; family Brassicaceae; genus Noccaea; species Noccaea caerulescens. The sequence goes on from OVBC01000143.1 coordinate 34,891, forward strand.
CGGTATGCTCTTTGTCTCACTATATATATAGCTCTACAATCTTCTTTGATGATATTGATGATTTGGTTTGGATCACAACAATGATGTTTTCCTCACAGGAGAAGTCGCGCGTGTTGGTGCTGGGTAAAGTCATCTTTCAAGCTTACTCTCTTGTAAAAAACACATATGAGACTGAGAGATTCTTATACCCTTTTTGCTATGGTTTCAGGATATTTCTTGGTCTTCAGCTTGTAAGTGTTATCGAATTCATCACTTGGTGGAATAACTACTGGATGTCTCATGATCAAAGTAAGCAAAGGTAAGCAAGTCTACATCAGTCTTCACTGAGGTTGGTTCTGTTCATCAACTCTGTGATTATTAGATTTACTTACTACTTGTGTGTGTGTGTGTGTGTTCTGCAGATGCTCTTTTGGTTTGGTCATGTCAACAGTTTTCTACATGGCTTCTGTTTGCGGGATCGCTGTGATGTGCTACTTATATGCAGCTTCAACTGCTTGTCTCCACAATATATTCTTCATCTCACTGACTCTTCTTCTTCTAATTCTTCTCATGGTTATGTCCATGCTTTCAATGGTGAAGAATAGAGCACTTCTTTCCTCAGGGATTATGGCTTCATACATTGTCTTCCTATGTTGGTCTGCAATCAGAAGGTAAAAAACCAAACTCTGACATTTGTTTGGATGGTTTCTTCAAAACATTACTAAAGTATACATAGTTATGCACCAGTGAACCTTCACATACGAAATGCAATGCGCATACTCAGAACGGTCATACAGATTGGATTACAATGCTGGTAAGAGCTAAGAAGCCTCTTCTTGAATTTTGGCTTATTTTTGACTCAATCCCTAAACTTTTTTTGTTTCTTTTGTCTAGAGTTTCCTTATAGCTATAGGCGCCATTGTGATGGCAACATTCTCAACCGGAATCGATTCAGACTCTTTCAAGGTAAGTGAACTTGAACATGAACATTCAATCTCAGCTTGAAGATGGAAATTTTCCTCACATTGAATCTAATTACAGTTCGAGTTCGATAAAGACGACGCTAAAGAAGAAGATGATATACCATACAGCTATGGATTCTTCCATCTTGTGTTTTCCTTAGGAGCTATGTACTTTGCTATGTTGTTCATCAGCTGGAACCTCGCACATCCAGCTCGCAAGTAAGAAACAATTCCATATATTTCATCTCCATATAATAAACTTCACATCATGATTATATATGAGATTGTAACATATACAGATGGAGCATGGATGTTGGGTGGACAAGCACATGGGTGAAGATAGTGAATGAATGGTTTGCTGCAGCTATATACCGTAAGTTCAAACATAAACTTTAGTGCTTTTCAATTTTCAATTCTTGATCTTACTTATTATCTAAATGAGAGATACAGTAGTTGCAAACTTTCTAACCAAATCTCTTATACCAATGCTTTTGTGTATTGATTTTGGGTTTGAATACAGTTTGGAAGTTGATTGCACCTATAATGAGACAGAATAGAGTTCATGAACAACCTCAGACAACAGCAGCAGAAGAAGTCAGTACATAGAGATGAAGTGGATTTGCTCCAAAAATTCGCATAGTTTTCAAGTTAACACAGAAAAAAATATATCCAGAATCATTTTTTTTTTTAACAATGTGATTCCATTAAGAACATAATCCAATGAAACAAACTTTGGTGAAAGTCATATAGATTCATTCAATGATTCTTGAAACTCTGCTTTAATGTTAAAAAAAAAAAAAAAAAAAGTGGGGTGGTTGNAAAAAAAAAAAAAAAAAGTGTGGTGGTTGATCATTGTTTTCTATCAGATCCTGGAACAAACCAGCGAATGTTGGAGAGGTTAAAAGGAGATCGAGAGTAGCTTAATTTGCTTGTTGCAAGTTCCAACGTACCACAACTTTGAAGCATTGAACGATCAGTATCATCAGGAACGAAATAGACTGAAACTCTCTTGATCTTTTCTCCTCCACCAGTAGCTGCTATAACCCCATCACCAAAAACCAACACTTTATCATCTCCCAAAGAATCCAACCCTTCCCATTCGTCTCCACCAAGATTCATCTTAAATATGTAGAACAAAGGCGTCTCTTTGTTCTCAGGGAAGCCTTTCAAGCTCACAACGAGCAGAACATCTCCTGAATCAGCGATCACTACTCTCGTTTGAGGAACAAAGCGAAACGGACTATTCAGATGCGAAGGAGAAAGAAAAACGAACTATTCTTTCTACTCCTCTGACTTTTCTTTCTTCTTTGTAATCCCAAGCGACGACATAGTCCCTTGTTCTCTCGTTAATCCACAAAACAGCCGATCTTTTGGCATCTTCGATCTCCTTTCGCGATATGAAGTATCCCTGCTCCTCCTCGTCATCATCTTGTTGTAACCCGAGTAATGATGGCTCCATTGATGTAATGATCAGATGTATACACATAGAGCTTGCTGTCCTTATACGCCATGGATTCACACTCATGTGAGCCAAGATTACACCAAGAATCATCTCCATTCTTGTATGAGAACAAGTAATGTTTCTTGTAACTCCAAGCTACCACATAATTACTTGTTCTCTCGTTTATCCACAGAACAGCTGAAGCTGATTTTTTGGAGAAAGATATCTTACAACGCTGGATGTAATCTTCCCATTCTTGTTTCCGTTCGAATCTACCTTCTTTACCACGAAGCAATGACTCCAACGATGGAAGATTGATCCTCTCGCGTGTAAACACATTGAAAAGAAAGAAATCTACACGAGAGTCGACCATCAAGAGCCAGTTGCTGCAACTATCCATGACATATATTTTCGAAAAATCGATTTCGGGATGTTGAATTTCGTGAGTCTTGTCTTCTCCGGGATCGAACAACAAAGTAGAGTGTGTTGGAACATAATTGAGTTTGTTCTATGTTAGTCTCTCTTAGTAACGGTCGTGACATTTGGCTTTGGATAGTTTTATTAAAGAGACACAAGCAGGAAGAGACACAACTCGTTGTGTCTGTTTATTATCTATATAAACCATTGTTTTTGAAATGTAAACAACAAGTTTCAGATTAATAAAAATTCCCTCGTTTATGTTCTTCTTCAATAGAGAAGAGATAACATTTCATCTCTTGCTCTGTTTCTCCACTCTTTCCTTCTCTGTTTCGAAATCAAAATTCTAACATAGTGCTCCTCGTTGAATAGAATCCGCCATGGATACAGTGGTCGCATGCATGTTTCGGAAACGGAATACCAGTTTGAGCAGACGGATCTCGCTCGATGAAAATCTTTAGTGCTTAAACCTTCGAGGATTGATCCCAAAACATCAGGACAAAGCTTGGACCAATCACAACGAGTTCTAGACATTGTCGTCTCTTCAAATCAGCCCCGAATTGCTGGAACTGAAAGCGTATTATGCGTACTATGTAAATTAGGTTGTGTTTTTGATCGTAAGAAAATAACTAATGGCATCTCCATTGGTATAAATAATATATGTTTACCATATTATTATATATATATATATATATATTGATTTGATTTTTGTGTATCTTAACATATAAATGGGTATCTCATAAATAAATATTTTTGTGTTTTTTTTTGGAGAACCCATCACAATTTTCTTCTTCCATTGGTGAGAATGAGATACCCATTGAGGTTCTCAGTTCTCATTAAAAAATAAATTAATATTAGAATAATGCAATGTTTTGCTAATCTTTTGGGCTTCTAGAAACGATGTATTACTTTGCTACAAATGGATATTTATTTAGATTTGGTTTCAACAACTCATAAACATCTGCCACACTAGGCAAGAAAGATGGATACAAATTTCAAGTAGTGAAGATTAGAAATTTGCAGGGCTATCATCAAGTTGCTTCTCATCTTCAATCTCAACTTCCAAAATCTCAGGGATCCTCTGTTTCAAGTAGTTTCCAATTCGAGCTAGAACCATTGAGCGTGTGTGCCAAAACTTGCCTCTTAGACTTATCTTAACGAACGGTCCGTCTAGTTCCACTAACTCTACTTGTCCTGTTATCCCAACCGATAAATCGAAGAGTTGTGCAAGCTGTATTTACAAAAACCAGAACATGATTATTCTTTTTTTTTATCAAAACCAAACCAAAGTTGTGCAATCTAGAGTTTTTCGGTTGGTTCCGGTTTCGGTCTGACCTCGACGATACTAATTTACTAAACGAACATAACCAAAGTAAATCGAACCAGAAAAGCCGGAGCAAACCTCGGTTAAATTGAGTACCGGTATTATGAAACCGGTTCTATAGTCTCTCCCGTACCAATCTATAATTAAGCAAACGACAAGGGGACAAAAAAAGCTTACCTCGACGCGAGCATCGGATAGGACAAGACGGATATTATCCTCCGTCAAATCCAGTGGCGGAAGCGAAACACCACCGCCGGAAACTGCTGCCGTCGTCGTTAATGTTCTTGCTCTTGATTTCTCCGCTAAGATCATTCCTCCATACGTCGATTCTGTCTTTCTAACATTGCTGAATCGTAAAGCAAGTCCATTTCTGTTTACTACTAACTTTCCGGTTTTTAGTTGTGGAAAATCCGGCGGAGCCGTACGGTGGTGGTGCGGAAACACCACCAGTTCCATCGCCACGCAGTACCTCAAAATTCGCCTAATTGGCAAGAAAAGACTTATGGGTTAAAACCAAAACAAAGGACTTATGGGTATAGATAATGGTGACGGTGACGGTGACGGTGACGGTGACGGTGACGGTGACGGTGACAAAACCTCAACCGTTGGTTTTTCCTTCAACAGAAATTAGCAAATAAATGGGCTTAATTATTGCGAAATATTATGGGCCTATGTGTAATTGTTCGAACCCATAGTCATATCATTTACGTCTTTTCTTTTTTGCCATCTCTCTCACACGTCACAATAATTACCCAAAAAGTATAATTTGTGACACTAACGTTGTAGACACCAGATAGGAAAAATACAAATTGGATTGATGGTGTCTTACTTACTACTGCCTATGACAAGTCACATGGGTTACAACTTACAATTTACAATTAATGGTGCTGAAATGAGGTGACATGGACATGTGTGGGTCTTCATTATCCACCATTATCTTTCGTTCACACGCTTGTGTGGGTCCTACAGAGTCGTACGATTGCGTAGACGTGTATACACCTAAACGTATGTATCAGTGTATGTGTATGTATCTGTAATTGTATATAGTGCATGTTATATATCCGTGTAAATCATCAATATTTGGGATGGGAACGCAAATGGTTTTGCACAAAGAATGGAGCCAGTTATTTACGGAGTATGGTTTAGAAATTTAACACAACGTTTGATTGTTTATTAGGTTTTTCACTCGCGCTATGCGCAGATTTGTATTAATAATTTAATTAAATATTTTTATATATAAGTTTTTTTTGTCGATAGAATAATTGATTGTAGTGAATCAATGTTTTTATTTCTCTTCTTTTGTTTCATGTTTTTTAGTTTTTTTTTCGTTTATTTTCACTCTTTATTCGATTTTTTTTTTCTTCATCTTTACTCTTCCTTGTCTTCCGTCATCTTCAATTATTTATTCTTACAATTTCTTATTCTGTCTTCTTCTTCATTATTTTTCTGTTTATCTTTTGTCCTCTTTTTAAATATTATTGTCTTCGTTTTTTTTTTTTTTTTTTTTTTTTTTTTTTTTTTTTTTTTTTTTTTTTTTTTTTTTTTTTTTTTTTTTTTTTTTTTTTTTTTTTTTTTTTTTTTTTTTTTTTTTTTTTTTTTTTTTTTTTTTTTTTTTTTTTTTTTTTTTTTTTTTTTTTTTTTTTTTTTTTTTTTTTTTTTTTTTTTTTTTTTTTTTTTTTTTTTTTTTTTTTTTTTTTTTTTTTTTTTTTTTTTGTCATCGTCTTTGTTCTTATTCTTCTATTTTTTCTTAATTAGTTCATGCGGTCGAAGTTGGTAGGAGTTTACTATATTTCTTTTGTTTAGCTTTTTCTCTTTATTTTTCTTGATTATTCTTCAGGACTTGATCTTTTTTATAAATAATTTTATTGTAGTTCTCTTTATTTTAATTTTATGTAGAGTAAAAATTTAATTATCCGATACACCCAATCAAACTTAAAAATGGAATAGATTCACGGAAACAAAATTAAGCTAGAAATGGTACAATTACATATTCACACATGTAATAAGCAATGTCTAATAATAATATAAATAATTTAATTTAAGCGATCATAAAAATATAGTTACGCATAGCTTTCAATTTCTTATTTTTCGGTTTGTCTTTTTATTTGGTTTCCTATTTTACCCTTATCTTTTTTGTTTCTTTTATGGTTTTGTTCTTTGCTATCTTCGTCCTTTCTTTTCTTCGTTTACTTCTTTTTCTTTTTGTTCTTCTTGGTTCTTATTCTTCTGTTTCTTCTATGATAAATTATTTCCATCGAAAATGCTAATGTTTTGCTAGATTTGTTTTCTTCTTCTTTGTATTGGTTATTCTCCCTTCTAATTTTTTCCTCACTCTATTACTTTTGTACATATTTTAACATAAGTCTCTTTAATCCTATGTAGAACATATTTTTCTTATCTGATACACCAAACCAAACTTAAAAATAAAAATGTACGTATAAACAAATTTAAGCTAGAAGATAAGCTAATATTTTGGTAGGTTTTCTAGGGTTATAAAACCAAAATGAAAAGAAGCTAATCGACATATATCATTGTTTTTCATTTTCTTCTTCGTTCTTGTTTTTATGTTTTTTAATTTTCTTTGATTCATTCTTATTCAGTCTCTTCTATTTTGATATCTTCTTTGTCTTTTCTCTTATATGATTTCTTTTTCTTTTTCACTTATCTTTGCTTTTGTTTTTCTTCGTCTTTACGCTTCTTTTTTATTCTTTTTTTTTTTATTGGTTTCATCTCCTTCGTTCTTATTCGCTTTCCTCTATAAATTGGTCTTTGCAAGTTTTTTGTTTTTATTTGGTTTCTTCTCCTTCGTTCTTATTCGATTTATTCTTCAAATTTTTCTTCGCAAGTTTTTTTATCTTGCTTTTTCTTATTCAACTTTGCCTTCTTTGGTTTCTATTTTGTTTTCACAATTCAATATATTCGTTTTTGCTATTCTTCGGTTTTATCTTCTTACTCTTCTTTTTTGTATCTGTTTTTTTCTTCAACTTTTTTTCTTTCTTATTTGTCTAGGTTATTCTCCACCATTAAAATTCTACATAGCTTCATTCCTCTTGTAAAATATTAATTTAATGTTAAAATTTGTAAACTAATTTTAACATAAGCTTTTTTTAATTTGATATCGATCCATAAGTTATTTAGAATGTCCACATATAAAATATATATATGTATTATAAATTTGTTTTTTCTTATTTGTTAAAAAATTTCAGTAATTATTTATATAATTAAAACCATTATCTTAAATTAAAAAAAAATTCTTAATATAAATCTAAGTAGATTTTTAGTGTTACTAAAAACTTATACATGTTTTTTTAAATCTATCAATATTCCAAATATAAAATTTGGAAAAAAATTTAATTTTAAAAATGCTGATTTAGCATAATTTAATTGGTTAAAAAAATTAAAAGTTAGTGTGGACATTTTAGAAGCATTTAGCCTATAAATTAATACGATCCTATATAAGAAGAGATCCACAGTTATGGTAGATGCATCTTGCATTGCATGGATCAAGCACTGTACATTTTTCGGATAAGATGAAACGCAATGCATATCCATCCGTTTGTTGATCTATTCTAGATTAATAACTATAATAATTGCTCTTTTCAATAATAATATCTTATATATGATGTATTATATATACCCTTAAGAAGATTCCTGTTGAAGTGCATCTAAACAATATACAATTTTATTCTCAATTGACTAGAAAATCTCTACTTGTTTATGTATATGTGGTGTTAAGAAAAACAAGTAGGCGTTCATAAGAAAACAATAAAAATCTTAACTTATTGACGCATATTGAGTCAAAGCTTGGCAGACAAATAATCTTTGAGAGCTTCTAAGCAACTTCGATTTCAATATTTTAAAAATAATATCCAAATGTATAATTTTAACTAATAACTTCAATATAAACTCTCTTCTAAGTAGAAAAACACCTGATTAATCATATCGATTCTTGTTAATAATCTCTAACATGAAATATTGCTATTTTTAAACATCACATATATATGTTGTTTGTTGTTTGTTTTTTTAACAGTTGTTATTACTTATTCTTGTTTTTTTTTTCTAAACCCAAGCCTAAAAGCAATTTTTGTCATTGTTAGTTTTCAAAGAAAAATATCATTATATTCTACAAAATACAACCCTGCGTAACCGTTGAACTCTTGTGGTGAAAACAAGATTTGTTTAATGACTTTTATTGGTTGAGATTTGATAACTTTTCAAGTGTTATCGTGGGATTGACGCACATGTGATATTATTTTCACTTACACGTGTACTTCCATGACAACTACAAGTTATCGGGTCTAAGAAATTAATTTAGATATGCAACTCAGTTTCCAAGATAGAAAAGCTTGGATTTATTCGATCTTGTAAAACTAGGACGCGTTATCCTATTTTTTTTTCTTTTTCTTTTGAGGAGAATGAACTTACTCTGCGTCAACTTAATTATTTGAACTATCTATATATTATTGTGTGTGGTTCAGATTTCACAATAGGAGTTGGTTTGGTTAAGATAAACAGTTTAATTGCGATTGCAGCTCAATCGTGAATCGACCAAACACTGTTGTAACTTGTAACCTTATTAAAAAAAACAAAGCATCAATAATTTTCTTTCACCTTAGTAGATTTGTTGGGAAGAGGTGGCCGAGTTTAGGTTTCTCAGTCCAAAGTCTGAATTTGTTAGTTCGTGTATGCGCTCTTATATTCTCTTCTTTTCTTTGCATTGTTTTATGTTTTTTGCATTTTAAAGGCGTTTTCAGTTCGATTCTTGTGAGAGTTATATTGAGAGACTTTATAACTCAACAATACAAGTCAATTTATTAAGTCAGCCACCAAACTGCAATCTTTTATCTGTTTATTCAAATGGTATATATAAGGACATTTTGTAGTACTGTAAAAATTGTGGGCATGATTTGATTTTCTACGATCAATTGCCATGATCATGAATGAGTTTATGATCATGACAAAAATATCATGAGTTTTATAGAACGTTTATATAAAGTATACGATACACTTTCACAGTTATCTCATAGTTGTAATATAAAAGTTAGGTACTAAGATCTTGTTAGGGAAACTGGAAAAGCAAATGATTTTACATCAAAATATTCCATTCGTAACTTGTCGCCAGTCCAATTCTAAAGAATCAGGCTAAAGTTTTAAAATATACAGTATATATTAAAAAACGAGAGAAGGAGAAGAGTAAGAGAAGCGTGACCTATATAGCAACTAGCAACTGGCCTCCTAGTGCATCTCGTATCAGCTTGGCCGAACATTTATAATAATGTCAAATATCATCTAATTAGATTTGAAAACTTTATTGGGTACACTGTACACATGTTGTAGACTTGTAGTGGCTATAGACCTACTCAGAAAAGATTTGCCAAATTCGTTACCTCGAAATTCTTATCGATAATTTGAGATTTGCCAAAATTCGTTATGGGAAGGCATAGTGTAAGTGATCGCTCCTAAGTTGTTAGCCTGGCACTAAATACTACTGAAGTCTTTAATTACCACAGTACAATATTAGGCCACATAAAAGATACCTATTTGGTTTGACAAAAAATATATATTATTAGGTGGAAAAAAGGTACTCATTGGGGGAGGGAGATTCATTTGAACTATTTCCCAGATACATCCAATCCAATTATCCAAAGTATCATGCACATGTAAGAAAGTCACCACTTGGTTTTGTTAATTTTTCATATTTGCCGCCTTAATTTTGTTATAATCTGTGGGGAAAATCTAACAATTATAGTGTAAAATGTTATTTTCTTATAGAAATGATTTGTTTCTTATAGAAAAAATTATCGGAAAAGAAAGATTATGGGGTCCCCGTTCGAGTACAAAGCCACTTTCTGTTCTTATAATTTAATCATTGCGTGTCAAGCAACATGAACCTCCTAATGTGTCTTTACCAACAAAAGAAATCATCCTAATGTTTATTTTATTTATAACCTAATTTTAAAGTATTTAGGGGGGCTTATTGTATTAATGATTTGGAGTTATTTGGATAAATCCAAATCTATGAAGTTTTAAGAGGATTTGGAAAATCTCACCTGATAAGGTGGTATTTGGATTCTTTTGTTTTTAACTAGAAAATCTCTCACAAATCCCTCAAAACAGTTTTTATTAGTGAAATCCTAATTTTCCAATAAGAGGAGATTTTAAGGAATTTGTACAAATGATTAGTTCAATAACCTTGGATTGTTAGTGATTTTTATAAATACTAGATCCAATAAAAAGTGATTTGGAAAAAAAAACAAATCCTCTTAAATCATCAATCCAATAACCCCCCTTAGTGTTTATCTTATTCTAAACTTATAATTTAACATTCTTACATAGAGAGAGAGTTTCACAATTGCATTTTTCTTTCTTTTTTCTACTAATTGTGATACTGTTGAGCAGTAATTTAGTTGACAAGAAGGCAAAGAAAAACTTCAGTAATTCCACATCGGACGGTGATATCTGATGATATTTGTACCTTTCATTGAACCGTATACTCACGAATTCACGATCGCCACGTGAGACCTATATTCCCCGTCACATCAGATAGTCCCCAAACGGCAGCGTATCAAACAATAAATTATGAAGACTTCTAGAATTTAAAGCAAATACGTATGTTTGGTCAATTCATAATTTTCATTCACAGCTTAAATTACTTTAACTCAAAGCAATGTTCTAACGAAATACTAGACTAATCTGATTTTAAATTTAGACATTAATGAGAAACAGAAGTTTTTAGAAGACAGAAAAATTGAATAACACGATCTAACTTTTTTTGTTACTATTTTATAGATCAGTCAATGTATGACTTTGAATTGTTTCTTTGAATTTACAGATTTTAAAATATATAGTACAATGTACATCATCCATCTCACAGTGTGTAGGTGATCAAATAGATGTTAATTAATATGTGAGCTCAAACTTTCCTAGTAAAATTTTCTAATCATATGGTCTATAATCTAAGAAAATCAGAACACAAACTGTCTCAATCGGTAAATCTAAAAAGTTTTAGCAGAGAAATAACCAAAAAAAAAAAAAAAAAAAAAATTTCNTCCTTGGCCTGGAAAAGTTTGCCACTTTCCACTCTCTTTATTCCACAACATCCTTTTCAATTAGAAAATTGATGTTCTTGGCACTGAAGAAAATGGGCAAAAAAAGAAAAGGCTGAAAAAACCCACAAGACACAAGCTTTCTCCTATTACTCTATAAGAGAGAGACAGAGAGAGATTGTTTTCATCACAAAAATACAGTAGAGAGAGAAGGCATGCTTGTCGGCCATTAGAGCTTCAAGCCAAATCAAAACTTGCTTATAGTTTCTTATTGGAATATACACTAATCGATTCTCATCACTATCTCTCTCTCTCTCTCACTTTTTCAAGTTTCTCTTTTAATTCTTGGGATTGTGGAGCTAGAAAGTTATTGGATTTAAAGTTCCTTTTTTTCACCTTTTGGGTTTCTGATTCTGCTTTGATTCCCAGATCAACTATTATATCTTTTGATTTCAGAACAGTAACTAAGATTTCATTCTCTCTGGGTTTTCTTTCAAACCTCTGAATTTATTTGAGGAATCCAAAGAGAAAGTTGTGCAATATTCTATTTTGTCCCCCAAAGTGAAAGAAGTAAGAAATCTAAAAATCTTACTTTCATTTGCTGGAAATTTGAAATCTTTAGTTCATTTCCTAAAAAATTTCTCTTTTTTTTTTTTTCCACCTTTCAGCTTTAACTGCCGAGAAAATTTAATCGGTTATGAACTTGTAGCTCCTGATTGGTGGCTTATCTATGGATTCACATTGGTATGCTTCTCGTGTCCTTTCCTCTAATTCTCATCAATTTACTGTTAAGTTAACTGAAAAAATGGCTTTTTTCGCTCTTACCCACATCTTAATTTGAATACTGAAACCTTTTACTACTTTCTTCAGATCCAACTTTATTAAAACCTAATTTTACTTTCTCTATGCGATGTCCTTCGAATTTTATAACCAATCGTAGATCTAATCTTAGGGTTAGGGTGAATGTGTTAGTCCTCTCGTTGCTCAAAGCTCTTAGTTTCGCATTTTACCATCTCTTTCAAGTAAAAAGATTTGATTTTTTTTTGTTTCGAGTGAAAATAAAATGTGAATCTCTGTAATTGCAGGTATTGGGTTTTATAAATTCTTCATTTTTGTCAAGAATGAAGGTGAGAGGATCAATGGGTTGCATCTCTGAGATTAAGACAGAATCAAAATCTATGTTTCGTGGAGTTTTGTTTCTCTTGGCATTTCTGGTCTGGACTTCAGAGAGTTTGAACAGCGATGGTCAGTTTCTGTTGGAGTTGAAGAACAGAGGATTTCAAGATCCGTTGAACCGTTTGCACAACTGGAACGACATTGACGAGACGCCGTGTAATTGGATAGGTGTGAATTGCAGCTCTCTGGTGGTGACATCTCTTAATTTGAGTTCTATGAATCTCTCCGGGATTTTAAGTCCGAGCATTGGTGGTTTAGTGAACTTGGTTTACCTTAACCTCGCGTATAACGAGTTAACCGGAGATATTCCTCAGGAGATCGGAAACTGTAGGAAGCTGGAGGTTATGTTTTTGAATAACAACCAGCTCGGTGGTTCTATTCCGGTTGAGATTGGAAAGTTATCGAATTTGAGAAGATTTAACATTTGCAATAACAAGCTCTCGGGTCCTTTGCCGGAAGAGATTGGCGATTTACACAATCTTGAAGAGCTTGCGGCTTATACTAACAACTTGACCGGTGCATTGCCTCGTTCTATAGGAAACCTCAAGAAGCTGACATCGTTTCGAGCGGGTCAAAACGATTTCTCGGGAACTATACCTGCGGAAATCGGTAGATGTCTTAACTTGAAGTTTCTCGGTCTTGCGCAGAATCTTATTTCCGGTGAGCTTCCTAGAGAGATTGGTATGCTTGTTAACCTTAAGGAGGTGATTCTGTGGCAGAACAAGTTTTCAGGGCCGATTCCGAGAGAGATTGGGAACTTGACAAGGCTTGAGATTCTTGCTTTATACGTTAACTCGTTGGTTGGACCGGTACCGTCAGAGATTGGCAACATGAAGTCGTTGAAGAAGCTTTATCTGTACCAAAACCAGCTCAATGGGACAATCCCAAGGGAGCTCGGAAACCTTTCAAGAGCGATGGAGATCGATTTCTCGGAGAATTTGTTGACCGGTGAGATTCCGGTTGAGCTGAGCAAGATCAGTGGGCTCAAGTTACTGTATTTGTTTCAGAACAAGTTAACTGGAATCATACCAAACGAGCTCAGTAATTTGAAGAATCTGGCGAAACTCGATCTCTCAATCAATTCCTTAACCGGTCCTATACCATCCGGTTTCCAGAATCTTACCTCAATGCGTCAGCTTCAGCTTTTCCACAACTCTCTCAGCGGTGTGATCCCTCAAGGTCTAGGTTTGTACAGTCCGTTATGGGTTGTTGATTTCTCAGAGAACCAGCTCTCAGGGAAAATACCGGCTTCTATCTGTCACCAATCTAATCTCATTCTCTTGAATCTCGGGTCTAACCGGATATTTGGAAACATCCCACCAGGTGTATTGACCTGCAAATCTTTGTTACAGCTTCGGTTAGTCGGAAACCAACTCACGGGTCGGTTCCCGACCGAGCTATGCAAGCTGGTCAATCTTTCAGCTATAGAGCTAGATCAAAACCGGTTTAGCGGACCGTTGCCTCCTGAGATAGGCACTTGCCAGAAGCTCCAACGGCTTCATCTTGCAGCTAACCGGTTTTCCTCAAACCTTCCGAAAGAAGTCGGTAAACTCTCCAACTTGGTAACTTTCAACATTTCCTCAAACTCTCTCACCGGACCAATCCCCTCCGAGATAGCTAACTGTAAGATGCTTCAACGACTTGACCTGACCCGGAACAGCTTCATTGGCTCTTTACCGTCCGAGCTCGGAAGCCTTCGTCAGCTTGAGATCCTCAGACTCTCGGAGAATAGATTCTCTGGCAACATACCGTTCACAATCGGAAACCTAACGCATCTAACCGAGCTACAGATGGGAGGAAACTTGTTCTCAGGAAGTATACCGCCACAGCTCGGTTTACTCTCGAGTCTCCAAATCGCAATGAACCTGAGCTACAACGACTTCACCGGCGACATACCGTCCGAGCTCGGGAATCTTTACCTCCTTATGTACCTTTCTCTCAACAACAACCATTTAAGCGGCGAAATCCCGCCCACGTTCGACAACTTATCGAGCTTGCTCGGCTGCAACTTCTCCTACAACAACCTCACCGGACCGCTTCCGCATACACAGCTCTTTCAAAACATGACTCAAACCAGTTTTCTCGGAAACAGAGGACTCTGCGGCGGACATTTAAGAAGCTGCGGCTCTAACTTATCTCCTTGGCCTAATCTTTCATCTCTGAAATCGGGCTCTTCTCGTCGTGGGAGGATCATCATCATAGTGTCTTCGGTCATCGGCGGTGTCTCTCTATTCCTCATAGCCGTCGTCGTTCATTACCTGAGAAACCCCGCGGCGACGACGGCTCCTTACGTGCACGATAAGGAACCCTTCTTCCAAGAATCCGACATTTACTTCGTCCCGAAAGAACGATTCACCGTCAAAGACATTCTTGAAGCAACGAAAGGCTTCCACGAGAGCTACATCGTCGGCAGAGGCGCTTGCGGGACGGTCTACAAAGCGGTTATGCCGTCGGGTAAAACCATAGCCGTTAAAAAGCTCGAATCGAACAGAGAAGGCGGCAACAACAACAATAACACGGATAACAGTTTCCGAGCTGAGATCCTTACGCTTGGCAAGATCCGTCACAGAAACATTGTGAGGCTATACAGTTTCTGTTACCACCAAGGATCCAACTCGAACCTCTTGCTCTACGAGTACATGTCACGCGGGAGCCTCGGCGAGCTGCTCCACGGCGGGAAATCGCACAGCATGGATTGGCCGACCCGGTTCGCGATCGCGCTCGGCGCGGCGGAAGGTCTTGCTTACTTGCATCATGATTGTAAACCGAGGATCATTCACCGCGACATCAAATCGAATAACATCCTTCTTGACGAGAATTTCGAAGCTCATGTTGGAGATTTCGGATTGGCTAAAGTTATCGACATGCCGCAGTCGAAATCCGTCTCCGCCGTTGCTGGATCTTACGGTTACATCGCTCCCGGTACGTTCGGAAATATCCGACTCAATTTTGAGCTTAGCCGAACTTAATTATTCAATAACCGGTTTATTTTATTTTTGCAGAGTATGCGTACACGATGAAAGTAACGGAGAAATGCGATATTTATAGCTTTGGAGTTGTGCTGCTCGAATTGTTAACCGGAAAAGCTCCGGTTCAGCCGCTTGACCAAGGCGGAGACTTAGCCACGTGGACGAGAAACCATATCAGAGATCATTCGTTGACATCTGAGATCCTCGATCCTTATCTGACCAAGGTAGAAGACGATGTGATTCTCAATCATATGATCACGGTGACGAAAATTGCGGTCCTCTGTACGAAATCTTCGCCGTCGGATCGACCGACGATGAGAGAAGTAGTGTTGATGCTGATAGAGTCCGGAGAACTCGCCGGGAAAGTTATTGTGTCCACCACGTGCGGTGATTTACCTCCATCGGCGCCGCCGTGAAAGAAAGGTTTTTTAACCTTTTTATTTTTATTTTAATGAGAATTGGTTTATGTATAGATTAATATGATTTGTATAGTCAATAGTCATCCCATAGAAGAAAGAAATCATCTGAAGGAAAAGATACGTATAAACCATTCATCGTAAACTGTTGATTCAAATAAAATTTTGCTCTTATTATTGCATCAAAATTAGCAATGAAGTTATAAAAATCAGATGTCATTCCACGTTTTGAAATCCCCACCATAATGCCCTCTTGATGTAAACGTTTGAAATTTGAAAACCTTATGGAAACAAAAAGAAAAGTTACATTTAAATTTTTAAAGTTTGAATTAAAAGTTTACAGTTACTACTAGTATTTATATTGAAACAGAAAAAATATCGAGATTGAGAAAGAAAATAATGCATGGACAGAAATAGATAAATGGAAAAAATACAATTTTTTGTTCTTCTATTTTTGATCCACTAGAATCAACTGATTTTGGAATAAAATCACTGCCTGAATAATATACTGTCACAAATACATTTCTATATTATTAGCTGTTTCATATAGATCAAAACTAAATAAAAAAGTCATATTTATTTAATAAAATAATAGGTGAAAAAATAACAAGATTTATTCTTCCTAAAATAGAATAAATATATTTATTTGATTGGAAAAAAAGGTCGGCCATTATAAAAAGGGAAATTAGCGTTGATAGCTATAAAAAAAACCAAAATTAACCAAATAACCATTATAAGAAAATGGATAGAATACACAAGGCATAATATGTGGTATTTCCGATTTTAACCTCAGCGAGTTTCTATCCACAAAAAAAAGGGAGGGATTATTTGATTTTTGAAGGGGTTTTCAGTCATTATATGGCGCGTGAAATATCCCATTTAATTTGGAAAACCTTATGGCTATAAGCTTTGTTCTAAAGCCCAATATGTATATTACACTAATTCACCCATTATAAAAACTAGACCAACTCTTTTTTTTTTCTTTTCATAAAATGATGCATAACCGTAAACACCTTGCACATCCCAAATTTATAGTTTATTTGGATGTTTATTCAGGCTGGCTATAATCTTAGCTTATTGCATCGAAGACAATAAAAATTCTAGTCCTATAAAGCTATAGATAAAACCTAAAAAAATATAAAATACAAAAAATAGAGATGACTAGTTAAGATCATCATAAAATCCGGCAATTACCAGGCACAATTTTGCCAAGAACCCAACCACCAACGTTCTCACACAAAGCCGTGGCTAAACCGTCCCTTCCATTGTAGCTTAGGTCGATATTTGAGAGCACAACGCCTTGACAAGGAAACGTTTTACTACATTGCAACTTTAAAGCCTCTTTGCTCGTCGAAGTTCCCCAAATTTTGTGGTACTTGACGTTTTTGATCTGAACGTGAGAAGCATACTTTCCAGGACTATCGCACTGTCCGTGTGGACAATAGTGCTGATCGATGACGATAGGGTTTCCAACATTGATCATCTGGATGTTCTCGTACAAGAAGTTGGAAACCGAGATCTTCGAAATCGACTTAGCCCATGTCTTGATCCGTAAACCGTCTGTTGTACCGTTGAAAACCGAGTTTCTAACGGTTAAGCCATCAACATTCTGCTCTCCTCTATATTTTCCAAGGCTCCCAACACTAATCCCGTGCCCTGGTCCGCACCTATTATGAGGAGATATCGAAAGATCAATATCAAATCAACATAAAAATATTGAAGATGAAAGCAAAAAAAAAAAAAAAATCAAGAATATTTTCATATCTCATGTAACGTAAGGTAATTAACTTATTTTGTGATTCTTTAAGAGGTTCGCTACTTTAACGCTAATCAAGTTGAGTTTGAGCTATAATTGAGGCGAATTAAAATACCTGACATCAGAGATAACCAGATTGGAAGTTCCGTCAAGGACTGCGATGCAATCGTCACCGGTTCCGATTGTGACGTTGGTAATATGCATATGCTTAGATTTACCGATCTTGATTCCGTCGGTATTAGGGCTATTTCCGGGAGCAGTGATGGTGACGCCGGTAACGTTAAAATCCTCGACTGCGAAGAAGTTGAAGTGTCCCATCTTGCTGTTGATCGATCGTAGACCGTTGATATTCGAGTATCTAACGAACGCAAACCCGATGTTGATAGCTAGAGTACGACAGCTAGGGTTTTTGCTACAGTCATTGAGATGCCAAGAGTAAGATCCTTGACCGTCAAGTAATCCTCCACCGGTGATGGTGAGATGATCTACGTACTCGAAAAGGATCCATTCTTCTTGTTTTATGGCGTTAGCACTCAAAGGAGCCTTTAAAGTTCCTTTGATTAGGAAAGTAATAGGATTTTTGCAAGGACCAGTGAACGTTACTTGACGGAGATAGAATATTCCGGGAGGAATGTAGACCGTTGATCTTCCTCCGCTCCATTGACAAGCTTCCTTCCACGCTTTTGTAAATGCAAACTCGTGATTTCCTCTGCCGTCTGCGCGAGCACCGTAGTTTCTGACGTCGAAAAGTTGCGCTTGGACAGAATTTTCATTCGTCGGAGCACTTGAGACGGCGAGGAAGAAGCAGAGAAAAGAGGCACACGAAATTAAAAACCTAGACACCATCGATCTCACTTTTTTTTTTGTTTCTTAGCTTTTTGATTAGTCGAAGAAGTGAAGCGTTTAAGCTTCTTATTTATAGGAAAACAAGATAAGAATATATGTTGTTAATGCATTCATTTAACAAAAATGGGAAAACGCAATCTGTATAAACCAGTGATATGGAAACTAATATTAAAAAGATTAAGCAAGAATCTGATCAAGATGGAATAAGATCATTTTGTGTGAATACTAGCTAGTTACTAATAATTTAGAAATAAAAGTTGGAATCTTCCTTTTTTTTTCATTTTAGCTTGAATCTACAAATAGGAATATGGATATATGATGATCGCTATGACTGTATATTGTGCCACAGAAAACATTTATTTTATAGTTACATTTTACATGTGGTATTGTTATTATTAATTTTTTGGGTTAAAATATACGTATAATAACTTTTACGTGTTAACAACTTAACATTGATAAGAAATATATGCTTTTCATGAGTATGCATACATATATTTATGTTTATGTGTATGTTTACCCTAAATTTTTTTTTTTATTATTTATCTAACATGATTTGAGTTGGCAAGAAAAGAAAAGAAATATCTATACAACGAAGATACAAAGTTATTAAAATGTCAAATTGTGAACTAACCTTTTTTATTTCCTAAAATTATATGGTTTGCCGAATGTAATTATAAAGAAAAGATCAAATATTTTTTTATTACATTAGATTCGAAGACAAAGGCGTATATTTTTTAGTTTTTTACCCTACAAAAGTAAAAATGAGTGAATATATGAGATACAATTATCTTTTCATGTATTTTCTTTATCTAATATGATTTGAGTCGGCAAAATAACAGGAATAATCTACAATATAAACAAGACATAAAGTTATTAAAATGTCAAATTTTGAGCTAACCTTTTTTATTTCCTAAAGGCTAAAACCATGGATATACGAAAAGGACAATAGCATATTGATAAGATTGTTTGAAAAATTTATAAATTGGATTCATGTTTGAGATACTCTGTATTGTAAACTTTATTATATAAAAAATACCTAAAGTAGTGTGCCATAAACCATATTATAACAAGCACAATGTCTAAAGCTCACTTACTTACACTTTGTTCGTTCCTTGAATCTTTCTAAATTGACCGTCTCACCGTCTCAAGAATCCAGAAGAGGGAAACAAGGAGACTCAACTCGTCACAGAAGTTCACAACTGGATGAACAATGAGGATCCTATACTTCTTTCGATCTGGCTTCAAGACAACTTGGAGTTAGTGAAACTAGTAGCTCCTGATTTACATATGAAGAAAATTCATGATGACACAGAAAAACAAATTTTGCTGATAACATTAAATGGAGAACGTTGATGGAGCAATGTTGGTCGGCTCCGGTCAATGATTGTCAGCTGCCTTGCTACCCAAGCGACGAACGTAAGCCATCCGGTGAATCAATCTAAAGCTGTAAAAAGGGTGGATTTTGTATATTACAAAATTTATAACCAACTTGTAAAAATTAGTATTCTTACATGTACACACACACGTGGTAGTTACTGGTTGGAGTAAAAAGTTGTTGTTGCAGAACTCGTACAAAGGAATGTGTAGCATCAAAGGAAAAACCA
The DNA here is from genome assembly GCA_900406465.1 of Noccaea caerulescens. NCBI lineage: Eukaryota > Viridiplantae > Streptophyta > Magnoliopsida > Brassicales > Brassicaceae > Noccaea > Noccaea caerulescens. The sequence continues at coordinate 54,827 of OVBC01000143.1, forward strand.
AAAACTTTCACATTTGCATTTTAAAGCAGAAGATTCAGATATCTTTCCACAATTGATATCTGAACCATTAGTTACCGTTTTATCTTACAAGTATGTCACTGAATATTGCAATAATATCAACATTTCGAATTGACTTTAAGTGGCGATGAAGAGGGTTCTTTTTTGGATTGATAACAACTTTAAGGCGTAAATGAGATTATCATAAAGAGTTTGGGGTCATTGTGTAAATTTTGAGAAAGTTAAGTTTCCAGAAGTAGATGAAATGAAAACACGGCACACAGTTCAAAGCCCAAAACGGGCGGGGGCAAACGTCACGCCTAATCTTATCTTCTTGTCTCTTTCTCAGCTTATCATCAAACTTCTTTTATTTCATTTCACATGTTCTAATCACCAAACCAATTTTTTTTTGTTATCAAAAAGGGCATGATTGGACAGATTTTTCTGATAAACCGTAAATGTGAACATTTTCTTAAGGTCATTGATAGATTAAGTATAAGGTCAAGGCTGGCTAATACTGTTTATTTGAAATTTTTAGGATAAGAATACGATGATGTCCACATGGAATTTTTTTGCCACTTAAGCAAAAGATAAATTACTATATATATATTTTTTTTTTTGTCATTTCTTATTTTGGATTATAATTTACGGCCAAAGCGGTGAGCTATCTTCCTTATATAATGATCAAATCCGAGGAGGACTGTAGTTTCGTGTAGAACAAAACCTTTCTGAGAAAACAGATCGAATTTTATCTTCAATCGGCAAAGAAAATGGATAAAGCGATCGAGAGACAACGGGTTCTTCTTGAACATCTCCGTCCTTCTTCTTCTTCCTCTCACAGTTTTGAGGGTTCTCTCTCTGTAAGCTTTCTATCACTCTCTCTCTCTCTCTCTGTCTCTCTCGATCTATCGCGATCTCTAGGATTTAGGATCTTAATCGTTCTCGATCTGGATTGCTTGTATTGAATTTGTGATTTTGATTTTGAATTTGAATTTGAATTATAATTTGAGCTGGAAAAATTATGGTTGAGCTCGAATTTAAGACTTGGATTTCGTATTGTTGCTGGTTCACTAAAATTGAGGTGGATATCTTCTTTGTTGTTGTTTGGTTCTTGCTCGATCGGATTGAATTATCAGCGTTCTGCAGAAAGTGTGCAGATTCTGAAGATGTGCTTTGTTGCACCTTTTTTTTTATTGATCTCTCAAAAAGTCAAAAGCTTATTTCGGCTACTACACGTATCGTCTCTATAACGTGTTGTTTCCAACTTACCAGGCTTCTGCTTGCTTGGCTGGGGACAGTGCTGCGTATCAGAGGACCTCTCTGTATGGTGATGATGTAGTCATTGTCGCGTAAGTCCCTCTCTTATGCTTTCGTTCTTCAAGAATTTATCGTCTCTTTCTAAGATCTTTGTGACAAATTCACGTTTTTGATCTATTGCAGGGCACATAGGACTCCACTATGCAAGTCGAAACGTGGCAACTTCAAGGATACATATCCTGATGATCTCCTTGCACCTGTTTTGAGGGTCTGTATGCTCTCTCTTCTATTCCGTTTTTTTGGAATTTTATTTCCTTCCTGCTTCTAGTTAATAAGGTGTCTTCTTTGCACAGGCATTGATAGAGAAGACAAATATAAACCCAAGTGAAGTTGGGGACATTGTTGTGGGCACTGTTTTGGCACCGGGATCTCAGAGAGCCAGCGAGTGCAGGATGGCTGCTTTCTATGCTGGTTTCCCTGGTACGTTTCTTCTATGTACAGATATATATGATTCTGTTTGCTTTATGCTCATGCCGTTATGTTTTTTTTCGCAGAAACTGTGGCCGTCAGAACCGTGAACAGACAGTGCTCATCTGGACTTCAGGCTGTTGCTGACGTAGCCGCTGCCATTAAAGCTGGATTTTATGATATTGGTTAGGATATAAATAACCGTTTATGATTACATTGATGTCTTGGTTTCCATGAAGAACTTAGCTGACGAGAATGTTGGATGCAGGTATTGGGGCTGGATTGGAGTCCATGACTACCAACCCAATGGCATGGGAAGGGTCAGTCAACCCAGCGGTACTGTCTCTTGATTCTATCTTATCTTGAGTCTTTAATTGGCTCTGTTAAGTTTGTAGCCCATTGTAAAACATATTATGTTCTTGCAGGTGAAGAAGTTTGCACAAGCACAGAATTGCCTTCTTCCTATGGGTGTTACTTCAGAAAATGTAGCACAACGCTTTGGTGTCTCAAGGCAGGAGCAAGATCAAGCTGCTGTAAGGCAACTGAACTTTTTCAGTATGGTTGGACTTTAGATTACTCATGACTTTGATCTCTTGATGCTAAGCTATTGAGTCATATTGCTAGGTTGACTCGCACAGAAAGGCAGCTGCTGCTACTGCTGCTGGTAAATTCAAGGATGAGATCATTCCTGTTCAAACCAAGGTACTTTCCTGACCCTTCATACTATAAGTGTAACATTTAAGACTTCATATGGTGCATTAGTTACTGAACTTCATTCATGTTCTTATGATAGTTAATAACTTATGTACTACATTTCAGCTTGTTGACCCGAAGACAGGTGATGAGACACCCATTACAGTTTCTGTTGATGATGGGATCCGACCAAGCACAACCCTTGCCACTCTTGGGAAGCTGAAGCCTGTGTTTAAGAAGGATGGGACCACAACTGCTGGTACATTTCCCGAATCAACTGTCATATTGCAGAGAACACATTTCTTTTGATCATAATATTGAATCCATTGCTTCATTTGTTCTGTCTCAAACAGGAAATTCCAGCCAAGTAAGTGATGGTGCAGGAGCTGTTCTCCTCATGAAGAGAAGTGTTGCAATGCAAAAAGGACTTCCCGTTCTTGGTGTCTTCAGGTACGTGAAAAAGCTATAATGGCAGAAGTCTCAAAACCTTCAGAGGCTTGTGATGTCCATCTACACAGATATGCTAGTATCTGTAAACATACATTGTCCTTCCTGGATCTTTCTAAGTAGCGCATTATTGGAAACATCGCAGGACATTTGCTGCAGTTGGTGTTGACCCAGCAATTATGGGCATCGGTCCAGCAGTTGCCATTCCTGCTGCAGTTAAGGCGGCTGGTTTAGAACTCGATGACATCGACTTGTTTGAGATCAACGAGGTAAATAGCAAAAACTTACATGATGATCTTACCACATTATCTCTCCCAAACCTTCTGATGATAATCCTTGTGTGTACAGGCATTTGCATCGCAGTTTGTTTATTGCCGAAACAAATTGGGACTTGACGCAGAGAAAATCAATGTCAACGGAGGTGCGATGGCCATAGGACATCCTTTGGGCGCTACAGGTATATCTGATAAGAAGAGAGCTGTAGAAGTGCTATATTTGTCCATGTGACTATAACACTCTCTTGAACAGTTGCTAATGCGTCTTAAAACTCTCACAGGAGCACGTTGCGTTGCTACTTTGTTGCACGAGATGAAACGCCGTGGAAAAGACTGCCGATTTGGAGTTGTGTCAATGTGCATTGGTATGTATTTAGTCTCCGTCTCTTCACTCTCCGTCTTGACTACCTCTAATATTCATTGTGAATTGAATTTGGTGTGTGAAAATGTTTTGGGGTTTTGTTGATTGGGGAATCATGGCAGGTACGGGAATGGGTGCAGCGGCTGTGTTTGAGAGAGGAGATGGAGTTGATGAGCTTCGCAACGCGAGGAAAGTGGAGACGCAAGGCCTTTTGTCCAAGGACGCTCGCTAGAGATTATGACGTGTGCAACCAACTTACCAAAACCCTTTTCACTCTCCAAATATTTGTCATCTCAGCTCTCTCTTTTCCTTTGGAGAGAATCTGGTCCTTTATCACTTTCTTCAGTCTATTATTATTAGTTTTGGAATTTGAATAAAGCACACAGCCAATGTTTACCCGAGTCTTGTGCTCGTTCTTCTTTGACTAGGTTACGTGTTTAGTATTATACTTTTTCTCGTGAATGGGGATAATCTTTAAAGAATTTTATTATTAAGAATATTGTTCTTCTCGAATTTCAGTTTTTTGCTTCTCGAAATTATAGAATTTTCAGTTGCTCTGCTTCTCGAAATTATAGAATTTTCAGCTGGCAAGCAACTTTCTTAGATTTTTAATGGACATGTCAAACTTTCATAAAGTCAGAGAGTTTTGACTTTTGTTTTGATGGTGTAATAATCACAGTTGATTACTACAAATGATGTCATTAAATAACAATTGGGGTGGTGGCGCAGTTGGCTAGCGCGTAGGTCTCATAGCTACTGAGTGATCCTGAGGTCGAGAGTTCGAGCCTCTCTCACCCCATTTATTTTTCTATTATGTTCGTTCTCTGGTCTGTTACTCTCGACCATACATCTTATTGTTTGGTCTATACATCATCTATATCTAACCCAATCAATAAAGCCTTTTTACTTTTCCCCATCTGAAACGCCTAAGTTGTATATGCGAAAGATCACCCTTTTTTTAAGCTCGAAATGATATTCATAAATTGGAGAAAGAGTTTTGAGGTTTATCCGTAACTGAAATTCATGAATTCATAAATTGTTCTTGTGAATTGAAATTCATAAATTTTGTTGTGCACTTGTGTTTGTGCATTGCATCCACGGTTTTGGTTTGTTTGCAACAGTAAGAAAGAGATAAAATACTTCGAAACTCCTCTCGAAAAATCACTTGTATTCTAATAAACTATATGTTTGACCAAAAATAATAATAAACTTATGAATGAAGAAAATACTTGAATATAAAGGTACGGACATGGGTGCATGTAGATTAGTAGGGTGACCAACGCATTTCTAACTTCTCACAAACCTTGAAAGTATCGAAATTGTCCTATCGAAAATATCCATAGTTTCTACAAAGACCCAAACTTACAATCTCTAGACTTATTATTATTACCCAACCCAAAAATGGTTAAATCTTGGTCATATAGAGAAATGATAAATACTTGTATTGAAAACTAATTTGGATCAATTTTCTTACAAAATTTTGGAACGACCATACACTATCATATCCATTATTTTCAAAGGTCAGACTTAATTATCCAATTCAAAGATCGCAGTATATATATATATACGTTGAAAGTTGAAACTATCAATCAATACCAACATCACCCACCAACTTTTACGAAGCTCACAAGTTGAATAAAAGTTTCTGAATTTGCTATATAGTCCTCTCACGCATATTTTCAATGTTTTGATTTGCATAAGTTGATTATAAGTTTCTACAATTTGCATTTTTAGTCAATCCTTCAATCTAAGGGTTTCTTATTTTTGATATTTTCTTGTTCAATTAACGTTAGAAATCTCCTGTGCTCTCTTCTTTTCACCGTCTTCCTCTTTTCTTCTTCTCTCTCTCCCACTTAGTCCTCGATTCTCTACGCGTTTCAGCGTTAGTCTTCTAGATCTCTAGCTTCGTCTCACGCCGCTATAAGTTTCCGATCGCTTCGGTAAATCCATCGGACAGCGTCGTTTTCTGGGAGAGAAAAAATGGCGCAACAATCGTTGATCTACAGTTTCGTCGCTCGCGGCACGGTAATCCTCGTCGAGTTCACCGATTTCAAAGGCAATTTCACATCCATCGCTGCACAGTGCCTCCAAAAGCTTCCTTCGTCGAACAACAAGTTTACCTACAACTGCGATGGTCATACGTTCAATTACCTCGTTGAAAATGGATTCAGTAAGTCAAAAGTGGTGCTCGATCTACGGATTTGATGCGAATAGCTTTGTTTTCGTTTCGATTTATGTCTAGTTTTCGTCTTTTGTAGATTTTCTCCTTATTAATTTCGTAAGATAAAGCAGGATTTGTCAATCGTTTTTAGTTTAGATTTTTTACCTATTTGAGCATTTGGATATCTCTACTGGTTACTTGATTCGACTTCTTATGTTTTGGTATGTCTCTATAATCTGCAGTATTAGTTATGTATTTGGAAAATATCTTTGATTGATGTTAGATCTATCTAATCCGTGATATGTTTGGTGGATCTTCTTCAATGGAAGAAGATCTGCGTTTCTTCGTTTTTTGTGTTGCTTGGCTTATTTTTTTTTTGTAGTTTCCAGGTTTCATGGTTTTTTGCTGGTCTTATCAAACGATGAATATGTGCTCTAGTATAGTGGTGAATCTACTGATTACCTCGGGGAAAGAACATATTATGTTTTTTCTTTCAATATGGCCTGAAAAACTAAGCATTTTGCTCTTGTTGTGCAGCCTACTGTGTTGTTGCAGTCGATTCAGCTGGGAGGCAGATTCCTATGGCGTTCTTGGAGCGAGTGAAGGAGGATTTCAACAAGAGATACGGTGGTGGGAAAGCTGCAACCGCACAAGCAAACAGCTTAAACAAAGAATTCGGGTACTTGTTTGATCTCTTTTGATTCCTGGCTATTGAAAAGTTTCTCTTATTTGACTCCTTTTTTGGCTTTGGTCTAAAGGTCGAAACTGAAAGAGCACATGCAGTATTGCATGGATCATCCTGATGAGATTAGCAAGCTTGCTAAAGTGAAAGCTCAAGTGTCTGAAGTTAAAGGTGTTATGATGGAGAACATTGAGAAGGTTTGGTTCTGATCCTTTTTCTTCACCGATATCATTTTATGTTTCTCACCTATTCTTAATAGAGTTGATCCAGTATCCATTTCTCGGTTGTAAACACATATTACTGTTTATACATTGTGGAACTCATACATTTGCAGGTTCTTGACCGTGGTGAGAAAATTGAACTTTTGGTGGACAAAACCGAAAACCTTCGCTCACAGGTTAGTTCTCCTACAAAAATGGTTCCACATGCTTTTGAGTTGCAGCTCTCTCTCTTACTGTTTTGGTATTGTGTGTTTCGAACTTTTAATTGAGCTTTAAAACTGTTAACAGGCGCAAGATTTCAGAACACAAGGAACTCAAATGAGAAGAAAGATGTGGTTCCAGAACATGAAGATAAAACTCATTGTTCTTGCAATCATCATTGCCTTGATTCTCATCATCGTCCTCTCAGTTTGCGGTGGCTTCAACTGTGGCAAATAGGTCTCGAACATGTCTTCCCATCGCCGTCTGTGCTACCAAGATTTGCGAGAACATCCATCCTCTCATTCACTTCGTCGTGGTGCTCTTTTTTTTTTTGTGGTTTCTAAATTCTCGTGCTATGTTTCTTGCTTAGATTGTACTTCTTGATATTGGTTTTGTATAGGCCATCTATATATACATATATATGTATGAATGTTCGACATTGCTCTTGCTGTTACCGACGCTGATTCTTGATAATTATTATTTGGACCAGATTTAAAACACTTGTGTTTAGAGGCAAATTTGGAATGATGATGATGCTGACACGGTATAACACAGACCACCGGTTCAATATAAATTTTGTATTTGTGAATGAGAACTTAACCCGGCTCTTTAACTGGTTCCGTAGAGTCTCCGGTTAAGTTCATCGAGGGTTTTACTTTTACCATTACCATGTAGAATTCGTCCGTCGTCGAAAATCGAATCACTCTTTCCATTGCTGCAGCTTTCAAATTTTGGAATTCAACGTTTGATTTCGATTCTTCTAATTGGGAAAGTTTTGGAATGTTTTCGATTGGCGTTTTGCCGGCTAACTTGGCGGTTGTTTACTTCTGAAACCTTCGTCTCCGTCGCAACTAGCGACAAAATGCCGGTCGTTGTGCTTGAGCTCTGGATTACCTCTGCTGTCGATGTGATTTGGCGTTTTTATCGATGGTTGTTCTTCGATTCCCAAGGCAGTTTCGGCTTTCGAAGAAATCGACCCGCATTGCTGCAATGAAGCAGACGGAGATGGTTGAGCCTAGATTAATCAGAACGATTGACCCTTGGTTCTTTAATCTGCTTCGGTATTTTTTCTGATCCCTCCAATGGTTTTTTCTATTGGCTAAATTAGGGGAATTCAATGCTTGTTTGATTGGCTTTTGTTTATCTTCTTTACTGAATAGTTTTCTCAAAGCTGTGATTGGATATATTGCTCACAATGTCATTTAAAACCTTTTAACCATTGATAGCATTCTTCATTTCATATAGAGAAATTTGATAATGGGAGAGACAGAGAGAGGCAAAGCATAAAGAAAGGAGATTTCAGCATTCATAGATTTCAATTTAAGTTTTTCTAATAATAGAAAAGGATCTATGAGCCGTTGGAATTCTAATAGTCTATACATTCGTTTTCTTCTTTTCCTCTTAACCTTTTTACACAAATTCCTCTGTTTTCAAATCTTTATCCTATTTTCCTAAATCAGGTTTTTGTCAAAGAAGAAAATGGGTTCAGTTTCTCTCTGAAGAAACCAAACGACCCAAAAACAAGAAAACTCTATAATAATAATAATAGTAATATGGCTTCAAGTCCACCAAAGAAGACCTTAAATTCACAATCCTCCTCCTTAAGCCGGCCTCCACAAGCCGTCAAGTTTGGTCGCCGGACGTCCAGTGGCCGCATTGTTAGCCTCTCCCGCGACGATGACATGGACGTCTCTGGTGATTACTCCGGCCAAAACGATTACATCAACTACACCGTCCTCATGCCTCCTACACCGGACAACCAGCCTGCCGGCTCCTCCGGGTCCACCTCCGAGTCAAAATCCGATGCGAACCGCGGCGGCGACAGCTCCAAGGTGGGGAATAAGCTGGACAGGAGACTATCTGTGATGAAATCGAATAACAAATCAATGTTGTTGCGGAGCCAGACGGGAGATTTCGATCATAACAGGTGGTTGTTTGAATCTAAAGGCAAATACGGAATCGGAAACGCGTTTTGGTCGGAAGATGATGATACCGGTGACGGTGGCGTTAGCATGTCAGACTTCTTTGACAAGCCGTGGAAACCTCTCACGAGGAAAGTTCAAATCCCCGCCAAAATTCTTAGTCCATACAGGTTTTGTTTTCATTCACATTTCTTCGACTCCCTTAAAGATTTTCTTTCTCTTTCTTTACATTTTTGTCATTCTTTTCTGTTTTTTTTTTAGGCTACTGATCCTGTTCCGTCTCGTGATTCTCTTCTTCTTCCTCTGGTGGCGTATTACGAATCCTAACGAGGATGCAATGTGGCTATGGGGACTATCGATAGTGTGCGAGATTTGGTTCGCTTTCTCTTGGATTCTTGACATTCTTCCAAAGCTAAACCCTATAAACAGAGCCACGGACCTTGCTGCCTTGCATGACAAGTTTGAGCAGCCCTCTCCTTCAAACCCCACTGGCCGCTCTGATCTTCCCGGTGTTGATGTGTTTGTTTCCACAGCTGATCCTGAAAAGGAACCGCCTCTAGTCACCGCAAACACCCTTCTCTCCATCCTCGCCGTCGATTATCCAATCGAGAAGCTTTCAGCTTACATTTCAGACGACGGTGGTGCAATCCTCACCTTTGAAGCCATGGCTGAAGCTGTTCGCTTTGCCGAGGTTTCGTTTTCAACTCTCCCTCTCTGTCTTGGCTAGTCATGGCAAAAGATTGATATGGATTTTTGAATTTATCTTTTCTTTGCAGTACTGGGTGCCATTTTGCAGAAAACATGACATAGAGCCAAGAAACCCTGATAGTTACTTTAGCATAAAGAAAGACCCGACGAAAAACAAGAAAAGGCAAGATTTTGTGAAAGACCGTCGTTGGATCAAGCGTGAGTACGACGAATTCAAAGTCAGGATCAACGGGCTTCCAGAACAAATCAAGAAAAGAGCAGAGCAATTCAACTTGAGAGAAGAGCTCAAGGAAAAACGAATCGCAAGAGAGAAAAACGGCGGCGTATTGCCTCCGGACGGAGTTCAGGTTGTCAAAGCAACGTGGATGGCCGATGGCACGCATTGGCCAGGAACGTGGTTCGAACCTAAACCTGATCATTCAAAAGGAGACCACGCCGGTATCCTACAGGTAACGAACGAACCATCATCAGCTTTATTCAATCTGATATCAAAACCTTGTCAAAACTTTGAATCCAAAATTTGTAGATCATGAGCAAAGTGCCTGAGCTTGAACCGGTGATGGGCGGTCCAAATGAAGGCTCGCTGGATTTCACCGGGATCGATGTACGAGTACCTATGTTTGCGTATGTCTCGCGTGAGAAACGTCCAGGTTTTGACCACAACAAGAAAGCCGGTGCCATGAACGGTATGGTTAGAGCTTCAGCTATACTATCAAATGGCGCGTTTATCCTCAATCTTGATTGTGATCACTACATATACAACTCCAAAGCTATCAAAGAAGGGATGTGTTTCATGATGGACCGAGGTGGCGACCGAATCTGTTACATTCAGTTCCCGCAAAGGTTCGAAGGGATCGACCCATCGGATCGTTATGCAAATCATAACACCGTCTTCTTCGACGGTAACATGAGAGCACTAGATGGGTTACAAGGTCCGGTCTACGTGGGAACGGGGTGTATGTTCCGAAGGTATGCTCTCTATGGATTCAACCCACCTCGAGCCAACGAGTACTCAGGCATGTTTGGTCAGGACAAGGCCCCGGCGTTGCATGTCCGGACTCAGTCTCAAGCTTCCCAAACGTCTCAAGCCTCCGATGTAGAGTCTGATACACAGCCGCTTACCGATGATCCAGATCTTGGTCTTCCTAAAAAGTTTGGTAACTCAACCTTGTTCACAGACACTATTCCGGTTGCAGAGTATCAAGGACGGCCTCTAGCCGATCACATGTCAGTTAAAAACGGAAGACCGCCCGGTGCTTTGCTCCTGCCACGACCTCCGCTCGATGCTCCAACCGTAGCTGAAGCCATCGCTGTCATCTCCTGCTGGTAAGGTTTTGTGTTTCCTCTGTTTGTAGAAACGGTTATCAAGTTAGTTAAAGCTTATATTTTGGATTTTTTCAGGTATGAAGACAATACGGAATGGGGGGATAGGATCGGATGGATTTACGGGTCGGTCACTGAAGACGTGGTGACCGGTTACCGGATGCATAACCGGGGCTGGAGGTCCATTTACTGCATCACAAAGCGTGATGCTTTCCGCGGCACGGCTCCAATCAATCTCACTGACCGTCTCCATCAAGTCCTCCGTTGGGCAACTGGCTCTGTAGAGATCTTCTTCTCCAAGAACAACGCCATGTTCGCCACCAGACGGCTCAAGTTTCTCCAGCGAGTCGCTTACCTCAACGTCGGGATCTACCCCTTCACTTCCATCTTCTTGGTCGTCTATTGCTTCCTCCCTGCTCTCTGTCTCTTCTCTGGCAAATTCATCGTCCAGAGCCTCGACGTTCATTTCCTCTCTTACCTCCTCTCCATCACCATTACCTTGACTCTAATCTCCCTCCTCGAGGTCAAATGGTCGGGGATCGGACTCGAGGAATGGTGGAGGAACGAGCAGTTTTGGCTAATCGGAGGCACGAGCGCGCATCTCGCAGCGGTCGTGCAAGGATTGCTCAAAGTGATTGCCGGGATCGAAATCTCCTTCACGCTGACGTCGAAATCAGGAGGAGAAGACGAAGACGACATCTTTGCGGATCTTTACATTGTGAAATGGACGGGGCTGTTCATCATGCCGCTGACGATTATTGTAGTGAACCTTGTGGCGATTGTGATCGGAGCTTCGAGGACGATATACAGTGTGATTCCGCAGTGGGGGAAGTTGATGGGAGGAACGTTCTTTAGCCTCTGGGTTTTGACTCATATGTATCCGTTTGCTAAAGGATTGATGGGACGAAGAGGCAAAGTTCCGACGATTGTTTATGTTTGGTCGGGGCTTGTGTCGATTACTGTGTCGCTGCTTTGGATCACCATTAGTCCTCCGGATGATGTTACAGGCGGTGGTGAATTCTCCGTCTAAATTTGATCCAGAATCTAATAATTGACAGAGGATTTTTGATGAGTCTATTTATTCTTTTTAATTTTGTAAAAGTAAATTTGGTTTAATGTAAATTTTTGTATGTTGAAAAGACCAATTCTGCTTTACTTCTTGTTAGATTTTTGGTTCTTATTGATACAGAGAACTGAAACAAACATCACATTGCTCTGTTTTTTTTGTTTTCAAAACAGAGGAACGGATTAAGACATGGAGACGAAAGAGGATTTTCGCAGATTCAAAATTAAATTATAGGAAAATAGGACGAAGGACGATTTTTATTGGTTATACAGTTTATATTCCGTTAAAATGTTACTATCTGACGAAACTAGCCTTGTTAGAATCAATCTGACGACGTAGTTTCCATTTTTCCAGTCCTATGGGGATTGAGTTTCGAAGAGTGCGTCTCAAGGAAACTTCAGTGCCTCTCTACAGCTCTATATAAACAAATATCTGATTCACTATCTCTCTCTATCTTTTTCTTTTGATTTCCAAAAGTCTAAGAGTGAAACCCTAGCTAGCTAGTTGCCTCTTTCCACATTCTTTCTGTGAGAAAATCAACAACTTACGGAACGAGAGAAACACCTGACCTGAAGATGATGAACAAGAGTATGGCGATTGACACAGAGAGAGATTTTGACCGTTTGGTGCGTGCTGCTCTTAGAGACA